>JAPKID020005500.1:0-11092 GCA_026931265.2 Tropidonophis doriae | reverse complement strand
TTTCTTATATACCTTATGTACCCCTTTCCTTAGAAAAAAAATTGTAAAAACCAATAAAACTTTTTGAATAAAAAAAACAAAAAAATGACTTAAAGACAAGAATATTGGTCAGATTCTGGAAAGCAGAAAAGTGAGCAAAGGAATGTTGAGATTAAACTCGTTAGATTACATTAGCATCCAAGCATTTGTTAATTCCAAAAGCCATCCACACGATGCAACCACAAATTATGCAACATTCATGGTTGAGGCTTGTCTGGAAAATGAAGTATCTCTTCACCCTGGCATTGATGTAAATTGATCCCATTCCAGAAACATAGAGGTCCAGATATCTCATGGCTTTTAGAGTAGGGAGTTTTAAGCGGATGTTTAGTGAAGTATTTCTTCTTTGTGCTTCAAGGGGACACTCCAATTCATGCAGATAGATTGTTTTGAATAAAGAGCTTGTGTTTATAAAAGACAACTTGGCTTGTTACAAAGAGCTTGAGTCTAGAGGCATGATGGCGAACTTATGGCATGCATGCCAAAGGTAGCACGCAGAGACCTCTCTGATGGCACTTGAGCTGTCGTCCCAGTTCAGCTGCAACATGCATGCATGTGCACCTCCTGCTGACCATCTGGCCTTTGGGTCTCTGCTGTGCATGTGCGTGGCGCACACAGGAAGGTCACACACATGTTTGTGGGGGTAATGCAGGGGGGGATGTTGCACACACCTGCATGGAGGATAGGGCACACGTGCGGGAGTTGTGCGTGTATGTCCATGCATATGTGGGGTGTCACACATGCATATGTGGGGCAGAGTGCTTGTGCAGGGGGCATGCATTGCATTCTGGGGGTTCAGGCATGCTTGCGCTTTGGGCACTTGGCTTGGAAAAGGTTCGCTAGCATTGGTTTAGAGCAACAACCTAGTCTATTGTCAAACTCCATGTAACTCCAAGTGAGGACATGAAAGCCATGTGGATTTCAGAGAGGCATTTTACACACACACACACACACACACACACACACACACACCACTTGAAAACCATAAAATTTCCCTAACAGAGTTATAGCAAGCCAGTTAAAGCAGAGCATACTTGAAACATTTCCTTTCTACCGTATGTGCACCCCTTCCCTACTAAAATCAGGTCTAGGTAGTCTTTTCTGAGACTGAACTGTATTCACATGCTTCTCTCCTGAATAACCTCTGACTAGTGTGGAGGTGAAGGAAAAGAAGCTATTATATACCATATTTTTTCAACGCAGAGAGGATTGCGCACGTTCTCTTTTATCTTGTTTTCCAATCATTACCAAAGGTTTTCCTTTGCAAGGGGCTAGCTAGGGAATGGGCTTACCCATTCAGATACCAGCCAAAGGATAGCAGGGGATCCTGCTATAGTTAGTTAGTCAGTTGGAACTAAGCTTCATCATGAGCCCATCCTCTATGAAATGGAGCCAGGGAGCGCCGAATATCAATCCATGTTCACTTCAATCCTCTCTTTGTGTTTCCAAATGCTGCAACTGGGACCAGGTCATGGCTTGGAGATGTCCATACAGAAAGAGCCTGATCACGGGTTATTTTGTGTAGTTGCTTACCTCAAAGCACTCCTCCACATCTGCTGAGTCACTCAGAAGTGGTATTGAATTTCTTACCGGCTTTCATTTGTTCATTCAAATCAGGATTTCCCCCCAGTACTCTTATCTGTTATGTATATTTAAGCCAAAGGTAAAGGTTCCCCTTGCACATACATACTAGTCATTCTTGAGATGGGTGCTCATCTCTGTTTCTAAGCTGAAGACCCAGAGCTTTCTGATGACAATTCCATGGTCATGTGGCCAGCATGACTAAACACCGAAGGCGCACAGAATGCTGTTACGTTCCCACCAAAGGTGGTTCTTATTTTTCTACTTGCATTTTTACATGCTTTCGAATGGCTAGGTTGGCAGAAGCTGTGACAAGTAACGGAAACTCACTCCATTACACAGCGCTAGGGATTTGAACTGCCAACCTTCCTGATTGACAAGCTCAGTGTCTTAGTCACTGAGCCACCGTGTCCCCACTATTATATTTATATGTTCTTAATTTTGAGATTAGAGCACTGAGCCACTAAAATGTTTTTCCAAGGAATGACCTTTCCCCACAAAAAACAGCATCAAAAGATGGATTACTGTACTACCTTCACTAGCAATATTGTTTGCTTATTCACTGTGAATGGTTTAAGAGAAAGAATGAGTGTTGAATCAGTACTGAATAGACATGATCTAACTATATGTTTCATTGTTCATGGATGATCCAATTTCTTGCTGCACAGATATTTCTCCAGCTTTGCCTGGCTGGGCCATTCAGCACTAGCCAATAGCATTCCTCAAAATCTGGTGTCAATATGCAGCAACTTCTCAGAGGCGGCAGTCTTGCTAGGGCACATCTGGACCTCTTAGTATTCATACAGCTAATGTCTCACTTTCATGGTAAATGCAAATTGGGTTGCTTCGTCCCAACATGTCAGCCTCATTAGCAGGTACACACAGATTGACATGTGACATATAGCAGCTCAGCTTCTACGTTCCCACCTCCAACCAGGGCTGGCTTTGTCATGTCTCCTATCTTCTTCTGGTAAAAAATAAAAAAATAAAGGAAGCAATACAGTGAATCTGATCTGATTTCAAGAAGGCTGGCAGGGGTGAGCAGAGTTAGATGGGGAAAGTCCATTCTGTCTGGTGATAAGTGCATCATTTGAGTTCCCAGATTTTCTATCCTGCAACAGAAGCAGCAAGGGCATCTCCAAACCTCTCTAAGGTCCTGCAAATGATTAGCCTTAAAATGTAACCTTTTCTCCCAAGCTTATGGTTCTGATGCAAACTATTGTAAGAAATAGGAGACTAACTGAACTGAAATGCTACTTTGATGGGTTCTGAAGATTCTAGTTCTTTTGATTAAAAAATACTGCATTCCTTGATTTTTATTATTTACCCACAAAAAAATGGTCAGGGAAAATTCATACCCTTCTTCCATTCAGCCTTATTTACAACCACATGCCTGCACCACGTTTTACTTCATTGGTAACATTTACACTGTACCAGTTAGAAACCAGCAGCAAAGCATTGGCTAAGGCTAGAGTGCTATTACTGAAGCTGACAATTCTTTGGTTTAGAATATGAATATTTATTAAGTCCTGCAACATGTATTGATTGGCTTCAGTGGAAGACAAATTATTATGACCCTGAATTCTTCTATAGTCAGATTTAAAGTCAAGTCAGAGGAGAACACACTTCAGAGGAGAAGCAGAAATAGTTGCTATAAGCGGAAAAAAGGAGGAAAATGGCTCTCTCATCCCAGCGACATCCTACCTGCACTCTTCTCTTTTTCAGCAGGGCCAGCAGAGAGGAAGGCTTACAGCAATATGCTAATTTATCAATTTCTTATTTATCTTCCCTGCAACTTGCCTCCAGCTGCCCTGCTGATGGATTTTTGCCCCTTAGCACTTCTACCTCACAAGTGTACCTATGAACCAAGAGCATAGATGAGTTTTAGCATCAGTTTTACTATTTTCCTTCCTTCCCGTTTTCTTTCCTCAACACTTGGGGTTTTTTATTCACCACAAACATGGTAATAAGGGCAATGTCATAGGAATCCTGTATAAACAAGTTAAAAATAAACAACCATTTCTCTATTTGGGACTGCAAGTAATTTCAAATAAGTTTCCATGAATCTAAGATTAACAGGAACCTAACTTTTTTTGTATTTTTCAGCCCTAGATATGATAGCTCTATAATCCAAGTTTTTTTTTCTTCTTTTAGATGAAAAGGATGGAATCATGGAGGTTCTCCTCAAGACCTAGAAATTGTAAAAAAAAGAAAAAGAAAAAGAATACCATGGCAAATGTTTTGACCACATGATAGAATTAGCAGAGCTACTAAAATATCCCAGGCTGTTTTTGAGATTGATCTATTTTTCACACCAGGAAATTTTGACTAAACAAATAATGTTTGACAACTAAATAATGTTGGAGTATTCCACATATTTAGACTATTGGGTGCCTTTGGAATTTATACATTTTGAAATTTGTGGGTTTTTTTGTTTGTGCCCAAGTTGGGGGTAAATATGTGTTTTATACAGTGTCACTCTTCCCACAGAAACAGATGGGATTATAAATCTCCTTGCTCAATTTGTAGGTATTTTACACTAACTATGGTTTTATTAACTAGCCTTTTGCTCTGGGACCACCTTCCCACACTTAACTACTTTATACTTTGAGAACAACTTCTCACATTTACTGCTATTGTCTATCACAGGGGTGGGCAAACTGCAACTTTAAGTTTGAAGGACTTCAGCTCCCAGACTTCTCCAGCCAGTTGCAAAGTTTGCCCACCCCTAGTCTGTCATTAAGTCTATCATTAAGTCTATCATTAAGTCTATCATTAAGTCTATCATTAAGTCATTCTCTAGGATCTTCTTTGTCCATGTCCAGATGCAAAACTCTTTCACAAAATATTACCTTGAGACTCTTTTACCAGAAATAAACCCCATCTTCTTAATTTCTAGAAGATCCAGAATTATATTTCATTTCATATGTGATTGATGCGCATTAGGTTCTACCTATCCCTTTTCTGCTGCAAGCTTAATTTTAACATATTTCTATATGTAGAGCTGAATTTTAGACTCTAAGGTATATCTATGAAATTGCAGATGACAAAAGGGCCATAAAATGAAATGGTTAGTAAGCCTGTGCAGTTAAAAAAATGTGGCCAATTAAGAACAATACTGACAGAATATACAAAGATATAGACACTACACCTGTAGTCTGGTCAATGATGGAAATAAAGTACAGATGAATCTGAAATATCTTACTGATCAGACAAAAATTCTATATATGTCCAAGGAGACCATTGTGACCTAGTGAGTTATGCCACCTGTAAAGAAAGATGCCCAGTTAGAGACCAATTACTCTACCAATAGCAACAATAGATGGAAGGGGGTACACTGGTACATAGTGAAATATGTATATTGGCATTGAAGAAATACATTGATTTGTCAATGAAATAGCCACATGGAAGGCAATGGGAAACTACTGCATTACATTTTCCTAAACATTGTAGGAATAAAACTACCATATTAGACTATAGTAGCCAAAATTAAAAATCTGGTAGCAGATTTTCTGACTATTTTGTTTAAAGGTATACATTTTTGTGATTAGTAAATTACAGCTCATGAAACTGATGCCTTTTAATAAAACGTGTTAGTCAGAAAATCTGCTACCACACCTCTTCTATATTTCCCTAGGAAAATAATCAATGCCTGAAAATGATACAGAAATATCAAAAGAACAAGTGATATTAGTGGTTACCAACCTCGGTAAGAGGTGGCATTTAAAGAATAATAAATAGAGAACACATTTTGAAGGCTATTTTGAGTCTATGAATCTTGTCCTTTCTACAGCATCATTTCTGCTGATATCCTTTTTTGTATATTTTAAGCATTGTTGCTTTTACAATAATCACTACAGCTTTCACTACATCCAGATCTTGATAGACCATTAATGTTCATTATTTTTTGCTGTTGCGTTTTTTCAATCTTTATTCAAATCCCAAATACTGATGCAAATTAATTATCATCATTGAAAATCACTATTATAGTCTCTAAGGATGAAAATCGCACAGTAATTCAATGCAGAGTAGGATAATAATTATTTTCCCATGGTAACAAATATGATTACATAGATTTGTTTTAAAAAAATTGAATTTCCTGATAAATTTCCCATATTTTTCCTTTTTAAATGTTTTTATTTTCTCTTCTGCTTATAAGAAGGAAGGACTGTGGTTTTGCTTTTCATTGCTTTTATAAAATAAGGTCACAGTGTCAAGCCTTTTAGGAAGACACAATTAAGTGAGGAAGGATGAAGGAAGCTGAACCTGTTGTACAAGACAGCTGAAATTTCAAGTCACATGTCAACTTCTTTGTGATTACTAGAATGGTGCAATTAACTTGAAGAAGAGGTGATGATGATTATGATGAGGAGGAGAAGGAGAAGGAAGATTATCCTCATTAAGAGCAATAGTAGTGTTTGACTGTTTCTTAGGGAATCCCTTTTAAAGCAAATTTGGTCCTTTCCTTGTAAAACTAAAGGTCCAATCATCAAAGTCTTACCTTATTTCTTCCCTTCCCAGGGCTCAATCCTAGATGGAAATTTCATTGAAATTTGTCTCCAGATTTCTGTCTTTCCTTCATATCGGCATAGCAGATCTTGGTGCAGGATTCTGAAGTGCACAGCTGTGACTGTATGCATTTTAACTGGTCAGCAACTGTGACCTTTAGCAAAAGTGATAAAACACTGACATTTTTGGTAATGCGCACCTTCATTTGTAGCATGGAAGCTCTATTGACTCATATGCAAAGATATATGTCCACAGAACAATTAATATGGAACAAATTTTAATGATTTCAAATCTTTGAAACTGAAAAGATGTTAACAAATTCAGAGGTTGCTTAATTTTACTAGGTATATGAATACAAGATATGTACTGTTTTTCACCTGGAGATGCTCATCACCAGGGACAATTCTCTTTGTACCAAAAATTTAAACTGTGGTCCTTTCAAAAAGTTGAGTTTGATCAAACTCTATTTTTAGCATTTTGGATCTTGATATCTTCATTTCCTCCATTACTGTAAGTTGTCCTTTCATGTATCTATTGTACGGGAATCTGTATTTTCTTTGTTTAGCCACATTTTATTTTCTAGTAATCAAAGCTGGTATGCCCCATGCATAGTGCTCACATCAGCGGCTCTTAAAACAAACCCCTTTCATTAAGACAAATCTACATCCGTTTCTGACTAGTGTTACAATTTCAAGAAAAGTGTATTGGTCGAGATATACTTTTCTAAGGCAACAATCCATGATAAATGCCAGCTTGAATTGATGAGAGACTGTAAACTGTATTTTTTATTTTTATGCTGATACCTTCTTAGTTCAGATGAAGCTGAAGCCTAGCATCTGGTATTTGTAGAGTCTAAACTAATGTAGCAAGTATTTGTTAGCCATATTTTATTGCCATCTGGAAAGAAAGTCACCTTTCCAGAGAACAATGTCACTGACTTTAAAAATCAATCCCTGAAATCCTTCCTATGAAATCTAGACATGTGATGGATGCAAGCAAAGTGGCATGTGGTATGTGAAGAAAAATATCACACCTATCTTACCAAATTGTTTTCTTGGATCACACTGGATACAAGCAGCCACATTTTCCATGTGTACCTACCTAAGTGGCAGAGAATACCACACAAACTCTCCCTGAGTAAAGCTCGTGTTATTGTTTACCGGAAAACTGAACCCATTAGCATGGTAACAGCTGCTCACTCCCTTAATGTTTCTGAGCAGCTAATTATTCTCATTTTCAGCCTAGTCTACCTCACAGGGTTGTTTATTTAACTAATTAGTTCAGTTTATGTTGACATTATAAGAATAGATTTGGATATTTCATTCATGCAGCCCTTGGAATTTTAAGAGAAAGGGCAAAATACAAATGCATGAAAGAAGAAAAAAAAATTCAGGAGTTCTCATGTTCTATTTCTTTTAAATCTGGGATTGAGCACAGGGATATAAGGTACCTGATACAGTACCTTAGAGTAGGCCAAGGGGATTAGACTGGTGGGATAAAAGCACTCACTGAGTGAATATCTGTCCAACCAAATTATTCTAAACACAACATGTTTGGTGAGAGTTATTATTAATATCAAGGACATGCCATGCCTCTGAATATATCTATGCCATGGAAAGAGATACGGCATCTTTAAATTACTGGGTGAAATAGATAAAGAGCTGGAGAACTGCCAAGGTAAAAGTTGTAAAACTGGATTGATTTTTGCTACAGCTTGCTAAGGGCTCCCTAGAGCCAGGATGCAGTGTTCAAATATAATAATTGATAGCCTGAAAAAAATATTTCTTATAAGCATGCTACTGTAATATACAGTCCTTTTCTGGATGAAGGGGGTCTTTGTGCTTCAGCTAACCTGACCAACCAAAGTGAGCCAGATCTGCTCTTCACTTCCCTGATTACAGCTGTATAAACTCCATACACACTCACTCATGCACACACACTCATATACACTCCTTCCTTCCTCCTACACTGGCAGACACACACATACACACACAGAAACTTTTCCTCCCCTTCCACTGCTTTTTCCATCTGTAGAGAAAATGGCCTTCAAATAAGGGCATTTGTTAAACATTGTTGCGGAAAAGTAATTATCCACCAATCCGACATACACTGAAATGGGGGAAACTTCCATTAATGCCATCCCATAATTCCTGTGGGCAGCCACTTTGACCTCCTTGCCTGCCTTCACTTACGTTTCCTGACCACCCTGTGCTACAAACTGTGCAAACTGCACAATTTGCAAATTGCTTCAAGATTCAATTGGATGCATTACGGCACATGTCGTTTCATTTTCAAAAGATTTCTGTGAATAGTTCCCAGCAACATCTGAAAGGGGATAATTTATTAGTTCAAAATAAATTAAAATCTCAAGCATGGTGAAGACTTTAAACATTGCCTTAAACAATGTTATTGCTATCATTTGCCTGAAAAGATTACACACACATGGACACACTCACACAAAGCCACTCATGTAGTGTGCCCTTGGAGTTAGACATCCTATTTAGATTTGACTATCTAAATATGTGAGATTATATCCACAAGATGCTAAAATACTACATATCTAATAATTTACCAATTGCCTTCTTTAGCTTATAGATCACTACTTATTTCCCCGAAAATAAGACAGGGTCTTTATTTTCTTTTGACCTCCAGAATAAGTGCTTGGCATTATTTTCGGGAAGGTCTTATTATTTTTGAGGTGCAGGAGGTAGTGAACATGGTAGCTGCTGCTGTGTTGCAATATTTTCAGGGAGGGCTTACTTTTGGGGGATGGATTATTTCAGTGCTCAAAAGCCTAATTGGTCTTATTATCCGGGGGGGCTTATTTTTGGGGAAACAGGGTGTTAAGGCTCTATTTAGACTGCCAGATTGGAGGTTCATTTTCTGGGTTTAAACAAAACAACCAAGCTGTCAATTGTTTTGATAAAGAGAATATGAGTAACTCAGGGTTGAAATGAGGGGTCCTTGGTGCGCTTGGTTGTTTTCTTGCAGATGTTTCATTCAGTAGTTTAGATAATGATACATCTGTAAGAAAAAAAACCAAGTTTAGAGACCACCAAGGACCCCTCATATCAATTGTTTTTTAAATCCGGGTTTCTCAAACCAGCCATATTGACTTGATTCATATGTAAGCAACCGTAGTGGAATTCATACATCATCTTAAATCAGAAAACAGCACAATGTGTTACAGCCAATTCATTGGGAATAAGGAACAGAGCAGCTTTGTGCTATTTCCACTACTTTTCCTCTTTGATACGCATAGAAAAGGACAGTAAGGACTGTTAAGTGTTAACCTAGGATAGCATCTTTGCCATGAAAATACTGTGAAACTATAGAAGAAACATTCATGGTTCAGGAACTTGAAAATACTAGATTGTACATGAAAAACATCAGCTGATTTGAACAAAGAAAGAATGCTTTGCATATTTTTAGTTGAAGCCTAAAGCAATGTGCATACCATTTTGAATAGCCTTATTGCAGAAGGTAGCTTTGCTGGAATGCAGATTTTCCCCATTAATGTCCAGAAAAGGGCAGTTTCAACAGGGAGACTGTGCTTCCAGGCATAATGATACCCACTCACCTGTATACTATATCTGCTCTCCAACCCTGTTTGGGCCTCCATGTGCACTTCTTGGGCGTTATATGTTATTTTTCAAAAACAGACCAAACAAATCCATCAGGTTTTATTTTTCCTCCCTCTTTCTCCTTGTTTCCCTCCCCATAATGTGTTTTATATACTGAGAATGGCAAGCTGTGATCCTGAATTGTTATAACTAGTTTTCCACAACCTCCTGGTTAAGAATCAATAAATCTTGAGGCCTGTGATTCTTGTTTCTTGTCCATGTCTCTGAGAAAGGACTTCTGTGCATGGAGAGAATGTTGGCCACCATAACTCAGCCTTGGGGTACTCAAACACACTCAGATGTGCCTTAAGTGCTCTTCCCTAAGCATGATCAGAAACAAAAGAAAAATTAGATCTATGCTTTCTGAAAGATATAAACTAGATGGACTAGAAAGAACCAGGGAGTTTCATTTTGCAACATTTTGATATGACTGATAGAGTAGCAATAACCCATTCTTCGAAGAAGCCGTACTCATAAATCATGCCAGGCTTCCACTTAGCATGTGGTCTTGACAAAAAGAAACATGGGCATTGGGGAGATAATTATTGAAGGGCCATGCTTGCATTCTATGGCCAATTATCTTTTAAAACGTATTTTAAAAAGGTTTTAATGCTTGTGATGGTGGAAATTTCCATTACATTAAGAATGAGCAGTTTTGCATTTGGGTTCCTTTATCTGATCATGCCAGGATGGAAGTGGGGGACAAGATACTCCAAGAATCCTATCCTATGGAAATGATCTGTAGATTATCCTTCTAGCAAAATGTCATAATTTATCATTCTTTCTGAAGTGGCATTCACTGCCTTGTCACAGCATTTCCACATCTGCAGATTCAATGCCACTGGCAAAGGAGGAATGTGAAAGTGGCTCACAATTGTAAATCCAAGTTATGACAGGTGTTAAATAAGGGTGAATATGAAATGGCGTCTTCATTGGGAAGACCCATGTATTTTATGCTGGTGATTCTACAGAGCAAAGCCATTTCCAATAAAAGAACCTTCAATCTTTCAGTAAACTCTAAAGTGAATTTTTTTGTTCTCACCTAGGTCATGATAAAGACTTTTATGGTGATCTGGGTAAAAGTCGCGATAAAAGTCTTTAGGCACCAATAAAGTTTGCATCAGTAAACCACAATAGAGAACCCTCCAGGACTGTTGGTAAACCTCCACTCCAGTTTTCTCCACAAAACAATCACCTTATTTATTATTTATTTATTTAATTGGATTTCTAGACCGCCCCCTCTCCCCGAAGGGACTCGGGGGAGTGTACAGGTAGAATTAAAATTATCGGAACCATAACAATAAATATAAGCTAAAATCGAATTAAATAGTCTTCTGTAC
>JAPKID020005499.1:0-11092 GCA_026931265.2 Tropidonophis doriae | reverse complement strand
TGGACCAATCACGCGCGCAATGGCTAAATTGATTAACATTGTATAAAGGCAAGCATCCTTTTATGGCTTTTACACTCAGTAGCACTCTGCAGGACAAAAACATGGTAAAATGGGCCTTTTTTGGCTTGCTGGGATGTCTGCTCTCTGTTTTTCACTTTCCCTGCCTCCAGTAGCACTCTGTAGGCCACAAATGTTGGCCTTATCTTCCAGATCTTGCAAAGATATCTTCTGTGCTTTGCTGAAGGGTGGGCACCAGTAAGTGGGTGGGGCAATGTGTCCTGTGTGGGTCGGATTAATGGCTTCATTGGGCTATATGTGGCCCATGGGTCGTAGTTTGTGGACCCCTGGTGTTGATACTTAGAAGTACTAACTTCTTTCTCTATGACATAATATTCAAAAAATTGTAGAATAAAAAGCTCTCATTTCTGAAGCTATGAATGGAATTCTAGAATTCACCTGAGTTAGTTTAATTTTAAATAAATTCTGAAATGTTGCACTTTTTGCTGGCTCCCTTGGGATGTCTTGCAAAATTATGGGCATCCACAGAAAAGGAAAGGAGAACAAATGATGCAATATGTCATGATGTAAGCCCCATGGCATCAGCTATCAGATTACAAGAACATAATCACAATGGTTATGACAATTGTCATTTTAACATCATCGTGATTGGTGCAGTCGCTATGAATAATATCACTGATAAGCCAACGAAGGAGCTCCGGTTTATCTTTAGCTATTGCTTTATTTAGATTATGTAATAACCAAATGGCCTGAATGCTTAGTGCAAAAAAGGAGCAGGTTCATTAGTTTGTGAACTTTATTTAGGTGATGTATGCCTATTTCAGTTATATTTAGCTGGCTTTTGTTTAGAACAGGCTATTTGTCTAGAGATTAAGAATATGTAAAACAGTTCTTATGAACAAAAGGCAAATTCTCTGTTGACAATAAAAGTGAAAAAATAGAGGAAACAGCAAAGTCCTTCTCTGCACTGTATTTTTTTCCAATAACTCTTTCTTCTGTTAGAAGAATGCACTTTAGTAGTAGTATATTTGATAGTCATATATTTCTTCTGGTCCCTTGGTATATAGTCCAGCTTTTCATTGCTTCTGAATGATTTATCTTGTACCATTTATTTGGAATTGTAATCCTTTACTTGTAGATGTTTTAGGCAACTCTCTAGTCATTTATTCAATGGCTAGAGAGTCAGAATAATAGCTTTTGGGCAAGTTATCATATAACAGCTAAGCTGTCACTTTCTCTTTAGCCTTTCATTCAGCTAAAAAATTTTCCTCTGCCAAAAATTGACTAGAAAAGGGTTTCCTGCCAAAGAGATTATCCCGGCGGAAATAGGGTCCTTGTGAAAGGTTAGCTTTCACTCAAGTTTTAGCCTGGAAAGTCTTCCCTGACTCAAGTCACTAGAGATACCACGTCATGAATATTCACAGGGAAAAATTGTTTGCTGGACCTTGTAATCTATTCAGCAATGTGTCTGTAGTGGTGTCGATGGGCACTCATTTTATAAATTATTGATATAAAGTAGTTACCATATATTATTTTGGATAGGCTTATCTGCAGATAAGGTGACCCTCAGAACCAAAGTACCATGAAAAATATACCTCCCATGTAAAAGCCTTGAATTTTTAGCCATAGCAACTGGTGGGAAAATGCTAATTGTTGCAATATCATTCATAAAACCCACATAATTTTAAGGCTGTGATGGGCTTTAAAAAACCCTGAACTTTGATCCACAGATAACCCGAACTCAATTTTGTGGGTGTATTTTTGAATATATTTTGGGGGGCTTATCCGAGAGTACATATACAGTATAATACAACATTGTTGTATGAACTAGTCAACTGAGGGTATTGTAAACCTATGCATGGTAAGAATGCTAGATTAGGGAATTCAGCTAGTATAATTCTTGTTAGGAACGCCATTTGGATTTAAGCTTTTTCACAGTTCTATGTGATGGAGGTGGGGAAAAAACCCTTGCAAAAGGCATAAAAAGAATCTTAGCTAGTGAGGAACAGAAATTATTTTGCTTATCCAGTATCTATCTCAAGTAGGGATATGTAATAGGAACTTATGATTTTGTGCCTTAAGTTCCAGAAAAACTGTGATAATAAAGTCGTTGCCTCCCCTTATTTAAGGGGGAAAAGAGAAAATGAAAGAGGCTGATGGCAGCACACATTCTTATATTGATCACTCATTTAGTGGCTATAGTTGGAACGGGCAACTCTCTTGTTAAGCAACTCCGTTATTAAATGAAACTGATTGCTTATGAATTTATTTCAACTTCCCTTTGCTTTACAGTCCTGCAAAGATAGTAAATATAGAATAGAATAGAATAGAATAGAATAGAATAGAATAGAATAGAATAGAATAGAATAGAATCTTTATTGGCCAAATGTGATTGGACACACAAGGAATTTGTCTTTGGTGCATATGCTTTCAGTTTACATAAAAAGACAAGAAACATTCATAAGGTACAACACTTAATGATAGTCATAGGATTTCATATAAGCAATCAGGAAACAATCAACATCAATATAAATTGTAAGGATACAAGCAACAAAGTTACAGTCATGCAGCCATAAGTGGCTTAAGTGGGAGGACATAGGTGATAGGAATGATGAGAAGACTAATAGTAATAGTAATGCAGCCTTAGTGAATAGTTTGACAGTGTTGAGGGAATTATTTGTTTAGCAAAGTGAAAGTGTTCGGGAAAAAACCTCTTGTCTTGGTGTGCAGTGCTCTATTGCATCGTTTTGAGGGTAGGAGTTGAAACAATTTATGTCCAGGATGTGAGAGGGGTCTGTAAACATTTTTATGGCCCTCTTTTTGACTTGTGCAGCGTACAGATCCTCAATGGAAGGCAGGTTGGCAGTAATTGTTTTTTTCTGAAGTTCTAAATAAATAATAAAGATTGGCTGCAAAGTTACTTTTTCATCGCCATTATAATTGCAGATTATCATTGTATAAGGCAGTCCCTAAATAAGGACTACCTACACAATGCATTTAATAATACAATCTGGATTTTAATACTTTAATTTGATAACAAAAGCTAGGAATTCAAAGAATTCAACAGAAAATGAATAACTTTCTAACAAAGAAGAAAACCTTCAATCACTATTATCAGAATTGAATGCCTTTATATCTGGGGCTAAAGCCACATAGGACAGTGAACAGACACTTCTTTTAATGGAAACTTCATTCAGACCATCACAATTATATAAATTGAAAGGTCCAATTTGAAATTCAAGTGTATCAAATGAAAGTGAAGTATTACTCTTCATGCACACACGCGCGCACCCAAACACACACACACACACACTTATGTAGATACTGGTACAAATACACAAACAAATAGTTATCAGTTTGCCCAAGTTCCCCATGAACCCTAATTTGAGAAAAAATGTCACTCAGAAACAGATCATGGAAACAAGACTATTTGTCTACATACTATTATACATGAAATTGCTGCCAGTAACTATAAAATTTAATGGTTATAAATGTAGAACATGGAAAAGAGCAATTAAACTCAATTTTATCTACCATAATTAACTTCTATCTAAGACTGAAAAAATTAAGATATGTAAATTCAGGCTATATACAAAAACCACCCCCAACACCCCATACCCTTCATCTGAACAACACAAATGTCTGTGAGTTCTTGATAATTAAGTATGTAATTACATTCCTAGGAAGTCCATAGTAGCAGTTAATGAGTGACTGAAACCCTGGCAGTTTTAAGTCAATGTGAATTCGGCAATGTATGGTAGGATTGCTTTATACCAGGGGTCTGCAAAGTTGGCTCTTTTAAGACGGGTGGACTTCTGTGGTGATCCGACTGGCACAGAATTGAGACACAAGGAAATGTCTGAGCAAATGCCAGTCTTGACCATTTTCGGGTGGCACATTTTATTGTCACACAAGCAGGTAAGTTAAACAGTTACAGCAGTTAATCACATACAGCAGTTAACCCTTGGTACCCTTGGTAAACATACAGCAGTTAACTTAATCAGTTACAGTAGTTAACTCTTGGTAAACATGAGTCAACTTCTTCGGGGTCAGATATCGCCTGATGTTCTTATCTCAGTTCTATTGTCCCTTCTAAACCCACAGATCACAACACGATGTCGCAGACATTGCGAAAGTACTCCTACTCTCGCCCTGACTATACGTGTCCTCAGATCTGCTTGCTTATGGTTGTCCAAAGGTCAAGTCCCAGGATACAACAGACTTCAACTCCCAGAATACCCCAGCCAGCTATTATGCTATGCTGGCTGGGGTATTATGAGAGTTGAAGTCCACCCGTCTTAAAAGAGCCAACTTTGCAGACCCCTGCATACTACTGTGTCCGTGTTTTGCCCCATATCTACACCAAGAGCAACACCATACACCCCCAACAAAAATATCCACAAGATTAGAGATGCCTTTAAATTATTTTTATCCAAGATCATATAAGTCAGTTGCTAGCAACAACTTTCTGGATTCTATATAGGACAGACTTTTTTCTACTACAACAAACTGCGCAAAAGAATTAATGGAGACAAATTTGACATCAGGACTCAAAATAAGGACAAAGTAGCATCAAATCATTTCAATTTCCCAATACACTCTCCAGCAGACCCCAAGTGATTATTTATAACAGAATTATTGTTTTGCTTTATTTTAGAAAACATAATTCCTGATGCACTATCAGTTTTCAAAACAGTTTTAATGGTAGTGTCAATGATCAAATAACTTGCAATGGCTGCCTTGGTGTGAATTCAAGCATGTCAAATTGGGGAGGACATTTTGCCCTTTGCTTATATGGTTCTAGTATCTCAATATGAAAAATCTAATCCTCTTATGGGTACCTGGCATGTCCTTAAATGGAGAAAGCAGGAAATAACAAGCTAACCACAAAGGGGAACGGAAATGAATCAGGGCCATTTCTTAAGCAGCATACAGGCTTTGCAGAACCAAGAGGCAAGAATGTATCTAGCAAGTGTAAATGTACATGAACAGGAGAGATTCAAGTGGCAGTGAAGACACAAACAAATGGAAACTGGGTAGGAGAATCCAACAATTTTATTTTTCTGAGCAGAAAGAAGGAAAGCTTAGGGGAGAATTGTCTATGGAAATTCTCAGTCATCCTGGTCATAGTTGTCCCATAGGTACTTTTCCAAGAGGCAACTGGACTTTCTTGTTTTCTTTGAAGATGTTTTGCTTCTCATCCAAGAACCCTTCTTCAGCTTTAGGGAAAAATGTGAATCTCTCTAATACACATGTACAACTCCCCTGCATACATACGTATCTTATATATTAGAGATTTAAAGAACATAGGTACACTAATTTATTTTGTTAAGTTATATTGATTATTAAATTATATTGATAGCTACTATTTCAAGAATAGTTTTTGTAAAATATATGTATTAATGACTATTAAAATAGATACTATATACTGAGGTACGTTCATATTCTTATGTTTGCAAATATACTAAGCCATCTTAACACATTTCTGCTATGTATGAGATTGCATTCAGAATTGTTTTTTTTAAATCTCTTGATCTGCAATTAGTTTGAAAAGGAAATGAAGTACAATAAAATAGTGTATGCAGTATTTGTGCACAATGTTTTGGTTATTTGGAATTTATATTTCAGAAAGATGAGAAATATTCGAGTTTCTAGAATAATATTCTAATATTCTATACTTAATTCTTTCTCTTTTCTCCTCAGGTATAAGGCATATCCACATTGAAGAATTAGCCAGCCTAAACAAGTGAAGAAATTAGCGTGTGTGGGTGAGAATAGAGCACTATGTTCCAAGCTAAGGGACAATCCAGTACAGCCTCTTCTAACGTATGTACAGAAATAAGTATCTTTAAATTAAAGAGTCACTGCTACTTCATAGAGGAGTAAATGGGGAAATAATATTGTTTGTACATTGCACCATGTCATTTGTTTAAACTATGCTTTTCAGACAGGGATATAAAACCAATGGCTAGGATTGCATGTATTTTTCACTTAGCACTATATGAACCAAGCCAATTTATGTTATTGTTATCTTGGTACTTTAAATAACAATATGTTCGTTGTGGTGGAAAACTTAATGTATAAAGTCTATTGAAGAAAATACTTTTTTCATTGGGAAAAATATAGGTATAAAGAAAGAAAAATACAGAATCAAATCTGGGTTGGTCACTGGGACCAGAGGTTTTTGTGTTCCAAGCTTTCAGACTCATGCAGGAGCCCATCTTCAGAGAACTTCTCTCCAGCAGAATGTGTGCTGTTCTGTTTGTGTTATTTATAATGCTTGCTGGAAATGGCTTTTTAGATGTTGATTGGGATGTTCTGATGGCTGGCTTTTAAGTCATTAGCTGTGATTTGCTTGTGCTGCTCAGCCCTCACCTTCTAAGTATTTGATAGGCTGGTGGTAAATCAGCACTCTTGTTGACTGACAAGGGGCCTGTTTCCCAGGCTTCAATCATTTCCCTGGCTGTTTCTGTGCCTGCTCATCCAACAGTCTATGTCGCAAAATTGAACAAGGACATACATTCAATTCTGAATGTGTGTGTCCTTGTTCATTTCAGTATGAGACTACCTATGATTTGGGTCTCTCTCCATCTGACCCCTTGCCTGTGTTCTTGCACTCTTGTGGTTAGCTTCCTCTCTCTTTGTCCTACATAGTAACAGAGGCAATCTATGCAGGGGATTTGGTAGATTACATTGGAAGTATATTCCACCTCCAAGCGATCTTTGCAATGCATAATTTGTCATCGTATGATAGCCTTTAGACGGTGTGTGATGACCACATGCAGATCTCGGAAACTGCATTCTACATCTTCCCAAATGCTTTTGATGTATGGCAGTGTGTACCATGTGGTTGGTCTTATACCTTGTTTCTTCCTTTCTTTCCCCACTGTGTTGGGCAGACATTTTGTGACAAATGGTTGTGGGTATCCATTCTGCTTGAATTGTTAATGTAGGTTCCTGATCTCCAACTGTTTGGCTTGCTGGGTGCTGCAGTGGGTTCTCTTCCTGCCACATAGTGTTCCTAATGCAATTCTTTTTGTGTGACCATCTTTTTGTGTGTCACACAAAAAGTTGCATCAGAGCACTATACAGAAAATATCACAGGGAGTGTATCTATTTCATTCCATATATTTTGTTGAGATATTTGCAAACAATTCATTTGAAGATAATGTGATTGTACAAATTCACCTGAATATATTTTTCCACATTGTAACTTGTGGATATATTAGTTTCCCCCCCTATTTCTCCCCCCCCCCATATTTTATAAAGCAATAGAACATCTCTCTGATGTTTCTGAATCTTTTTTTCTTGTATTATTATTGTTCTAGTTTGATTAACAATATTCAAACAACTGAAGAATGAGTTCAAGAAAAGTACTAGCTTGCTAGTAAATCAGCATATCAGTAAATGTAATACAAATAAACTGCAGTTTGTATTCAAATCTATAAATATGATTTGCCATGCAAGAAGAAGATTAATTTTTATTTCCCCTCTCCTTCCTTTATTTAGGAAGCAAAGAGCAACACGGGGACATCTATTGTACAGAGATCCAAGGTATTTATCACTCCTTTTTCTTCTTTCAGGCTACTATTACTTGAAAAAGTTGTAACTACAGGTAATCCCAGGGTTACAAGTGTTCCCTTAGCAAATGTTCCAAGTTATGCAATCAGCGTCCCCTAGTGTTTACGTACAAGTTCCAAATCTATGAATCTTGCAGCACCATGGCAGTTGTTTGCCCTTGCAAACAACTGCAGAGACTCTACAACATTCATCCTGCACTTTGCCAGCCAAAATGGAGGTTAGGAGGTGTGAGTCCGCCCCTCCGCCCCTCAGTTTAGGCCTGCACAGACCTCGCCTGGCAGTTTGCAGGCCAAAATGAAAGCTTGGAGGGGTGGGATTTCTACTTGGAAATCCTACTTAGAAGCCAAGTAGTTCTATTAGAAGAATATTTCTCAATCTAATCAATTTTAAGATATGTGGACTTCAATTGCCACAATTCCCCATTCAACATTCTGGAAGGAGACTTCATACTGGCTGGGGAACTCTGAAATACTGTATGAAGTCCACACATCTTAAAGTGTCAAGGTTGAGAAATACTGCATTTGATCCTTGCACATTTATTGTATTAATGAAATTGTTTCTGCTAGCTTTTCTTCAATCATAAACTGAAATATTTCAGTAAGCACCGAGATTAATGAAATAAACAGGGTTTTGCTTGAGTCAAAATACAAGTGAGAAGATTGCTGCTAACTGCAGTTTCTCATTCTAACTGCTTTCCTTTAAGGATAGTCAGTATCATGTAAGACACACTGCAGTGGTTTAACTGAAATGAGAACTATATGAATCACTGAATCACTGTTACTAGGCTATCCTGGTCCTAAATGCTGAGAATTGATGTACCTATCAAATTGAGCAGAGCTGTCAAAGGCAATGCCTATCATCTCTTCAGATCACATTCTTGCATCCCGGTATGCAACATATTTATAGAACATATGGAAATAGCTATAAAATAATTCACCCTCAGACATCTCTTTATTATTTTTAAACCTCAGTTTTGAAAGGCAAGTTGATAGCTCTCTTTTTAGATGTATTTCAAAACCATCTTCCCTAACTAGCAGTTGAATTCAGAACATGGATTTTCATATGTTTTTAAATTTAAAAAAAAAAACACGTGAAAATTATGATTGAGGATTGTGCCTGTGATAAGTTCTTTAAAATGATTTTCAACAGCATTTTGGTTTCTACTAAATAAATATTTATGGCACAGTGGTTGGAATGCAGTATTCCAGGGTGACTCTACCCACCGCCAGGAGTTTGCTCCTGACAAGGCTTGAGGTTCACTCAGTTTTCCATCCTTCTGAGGTCAGTAAAATGACCCAGATTGTTGGGGGCAATATGCTGACTCTGTACAGCTCTGCAGAGTGATATGTAAGTCCAAATGCTATTGCTAATGTTAAATGTTTCATTCTGAATTCCGGTGTCTTGCACTTTTAGATTGATTGTTTCAGCTGTTAAAGTACTTAATATAAAACCAGGGTGTCTCTTAAGACTGCTTTTATTTGCTAATAGCTAAACATAGCTGAAGTTATGGCAAAAGAGTCAAGTATGCTGTATTCAAATTGCTTTGAAATTGTATCTTTATAATTAAATCACTGGTAATTGTACATTGTTCTCTTCCCCTTGCTGCCTCCTCTTCTGGAACTTTCACCAACATCACTTTTTACTCTTGCCATCCAGTCATTCAGCATGAAGGCCCAGGTGAAAGAGACATGCAGTGCCTGTCAGAAAACTGTCTATCCCATGGAGCGCCTGGTGGCTGATAAATTTGTCTTCCATAACTACTGCTTTTGCTGTAAGCATTGCCATACCAAGCTAAGGTAAGGGAAAAGTGAGCAACTTTCCTTTTTTGCTTTGGGGAGAAAGCAATACAAAGGGAATATGTGGGTCAATCTCATGGTTGTTGACCTTGTATCATTTCCAATTAATTGCCATCATTAATTATAATTCCACCCAGCCCATTTAGCAGCCTGATAAAGAACTGAGAATAGATTCTGTTTTGATATGACATCTCATATTTTTTTCAGCCTCTCTACCGTGTACTGAATACTACAAGACTGTGCAAAATATGGCTGGCTTGAAATCAGAACAGTATTTTTCCCCCCCTTGAAGGGCAATCATATCAAAATTCCCTAAGGTCCCAGTTTTTCTGCTCTAGACACTTTTAAACATTTAAAGCACACAGAGAGAGGCATTAATCTTTATTAAGTCTGCGGTTAAAACAAATGAATCAGGAGACTTCACTATAAGAGGAAACAAAAGATCCACTTGCAGATGATCTCACCTGATCTTGAAAGATGTTAAGCAGAGATGGGGCATGCTTTGTACCTGAACGGAAATTGAAGCTGAAAATTAGTAATGGCAAAATAGTTCTGTGCTGTTGCCAAGAAACCCAATTGGATGTTGAGCTTGCATCAAACAAGTCTTTTCTAAGCTTAGTAGGAATTGTGGAAAAAACAGGACTAAATTAGGCTTCTTTCTGCATTCTGAGGAAACATAAGCACTTATGGCATTTAAACATTTAAATGACTTCACAGCTTTTTTGCTTCAGTACAGTACAATAATTATGCTTCCTCTGTAGGGTAGATCTCATGCGCCTGTTAGTACACATGACGGCAAAATCTGAAAGATGCTCTGTTGCAAGTTCTCAGGAAGGACACAGTAGTAAACTCATAGCTTTGTTTTCATAATGTAACTGCCATTATACTAGTTTTCTTGCATTTTTCAGCTCTTTTCTAGTAAGCCCTAACATATTCTTATTTCTATCCAGCTTGGGTAGTTATGCAGCTCTCCATGGGGAATTCTACTGCAAGCCACATTACCAGCAGCTGTTCAAGAGCAAAGGCAACTATGATGAAGGTTTTGGGCGCAAGCAGCACAAGCAACTCTGGCTGCAGAAAGAGGTGGAAAATGGTACAGATACAGCATGACCCGTAGCCTATAGTTCCCCACTTTGAGATCTTTGATATGGGGATGAATTGAGCTGATGGAGAGCAATGGTAATTGTAAGATGGCTAGGAGCAGGAAAGACTAAGCAGAAATGAACCATAGTTTTAATGGGCTGTGGAAAGAATTAAGCATCCAAAAACCTACCAAGACATGTTGAAAATGGGAAATTTTGCTTTAATCATGGAAAAGCAGGAATACTAATGCAATAAAAAGGACCAGGTCATACTAGTAATGGAATTGCAACCAGGATTGTAGCTAAACAGTTTGACTAGCAAGCTGTAAATGTGATGTTTCACACCTGTACATCTCCTTGGTCAAAAGACTATGACTCAGTGGTGGGATTCAGCCATTTCGCACCACTTTAGAACCAGTTGTTAACTTTCTGAGCAATTAAGTGAACTGGATGTTGGAAGAAATAATAATAATAATAATAATAATAATAATAATAATAATAATAATAATAATAATAATATTCGATTTATTAACCGCTTCCTCTCCCCGAAGGGACTCGGGGCGGTGCACAGGGTAATTAAAAACGTACAAACATCCACAATAAATAATTTAAAAC
>JAPKID020005498.1:0-11093 GCA_026931265.2 Tropidonophis doriae | reverse complement strand
AGAAATTTCCTGATAGTTAGAACAATTAATCAGTGGAACAGCTTGCCTCCAGAAATTGTGAATGCCCCAACACTGGACGTTTTTAAGAAGTTGTTGGATAATTATTTGTCTGAAATGCTGTAGGGTTTTCTGCCTAGGCAGAGGGTTGGACTAGATGACCTCCAAGGCTCCTTCCAACTCTATTCTATCTATTCTATCTACTCGAGTCCCTTTGGTGAGAGAGAGCGGTTTATAAATTAAATTATTATTATTATTATTATTATTCTATTCTATTCTATTTTATATTTGAGCTACATCAAAATTTTGAAGTCAATGAGATTTGACTGAGAAATTATTTCAGTTTATTCAATATATCACTACATCCACTTTTTTGTACAAGCAGGGGTAAAAGTTGTGAAAATTAGGCAGGGGTAATAGCAGGAAGAAGCTGCAAAAGCATTTATAACTATGCTTTAGGGATTTTTCCCTCTCTCCTCAAGATATTGTTACTAATGAGCATCCAGTGCAGACAATGTGGGACATATCACAGTTTATTCAGCTTCTCAACAACTTTGTCACTTATAATAAATAAGAACCATCTCCTCCCCTCACCCCCAAGGATTTTTAAGCAGTGTTGCGGCATAACAGTATTATGGTATCTATAGCTCCCCTTAGTGGGTTTGGATGAAAGAGCCATAGTTCACTGACAGAACACTTGCTTTGCATACAAAAAAAATATTGATCTTTGTCAATTCCTAGTTAGGCTGGGAAAGATGAAGCTGTCCCTGAAGCCTCAGGAGAGCTGTTGCTTGTCAGTGTAAAGGAAAGATGTAAAATCTGTTCCTTCCCTTTTGATTATTGTTCACCCCAATCAGCAAGCTAATATAGTCAGAAGTCTGTAGTATTTATAGAGCTGCTATCCTTGTAGTAAATATGGTATTATGGAGATAATTTTTCCAATGGTGGAAGATTGACTTGTTTCAAGCACCTTTCTATATTCCTGTTTTTAAAAAGTATGTTGCAACTGGCCAATTTTGTGAAATTAGTGAGCAAAATCTGAGTCACTTTTAACAGCTTTTTGTGGATCTTCTTTGCTCTTCTGAGCTTTCCATTTAATGTGTTTCCTAGAATGAATTATGGCTGATCTGAAACAGTGCATCTGTGCTTCTTAGGAGCACCTAGACTGTCCGTCAGGAATGGAATAGTGAAAGAAATAAACTATATTTAACAATTTCCTGGCTCTCCACCCACCTGATGCCCTTCATGTGTTAGCCTGCAATTCCTTTATTTGATGATTGTATCACATAACCGCCCCCTCTTGGCAATCCTCTGCTGGTTAGCATTTCCATGAACATACATAAATGTATATTTTATGGAAGTTATACATCTCCTTCTAGACTTGCTCAGGTTTGTTATCTTTGGTTTCAAGAAGATACAGAATATGGTTCCCGAATCCCCATTTTATCTTCATAACTATTCAGTGGCCTAAACTGAGAGATAGCAACAAGTACTGAAAAACTGCAATATTAGTTCATCACTTGGGTGGTGAATTCACAGGCTCACACATCAAAAGGCAGCTTGCAATGCCTCTTCTACAGCAAAAGGAAAGATGGAAGAAGCAATGAGAAAACAGGGGGGTTAAAAGTAGAAGGTGTTCACTTGGATTCCCCATATAAATCTATAAATGAAACAAGGCAATTGCATAATCAGTCTTTTCTGAAAACACCTTAAGTCATGACTTGCATAAATGGAATAAATCATGGATGAATCATCAAAAGCTTTTTATATTAATAATGTCAGCTCACTTTCGTACATCTAAATTTGTCAAATCCAGAGGGCTGCTGTAGGTATGGACAATAGTATACTACTGTCACAAAAGTGGAAGAGAGTAACATTTTCAGCTCAGGGAGTGGACCAGAGGTTGTATAAAATTGATGTGTGCAATTCAGTGGCTTAAATACCTGATTATTATCGAAGCTCAGTCAGCTACCTAACAGAGAATCACTTTATAAAGCTATCTACAGCTTCTGCAGCCATAATTTTAGCACATTGTCTGAATCAAGTCATCACTCTAAATCTTTAAGTAGGCCAGTTGTTTAGGCCTACCGTAATAGGCAAATATAGGAATTTTATGCTTTGTTAATTTGGGATTCAGTTTAGTTTGCTCAGAATGATATAGGGGGAATGGCCTACTAGAATGACAGGCCTCCATGACTTAGGTGTCTGAATAGGAAGTCAAAACCCCACCCTTCTAATTAGAGCCTCAATGCACATGTTTTTACCTGGCTTCAATCTGTGTCTATTTACCTGTGGTTAGAGAAAAGCTGCTGTTTTCTCATCTTCCTCTTCTTTTCCTCCTCCCAGACATATCTCCCTGCCTTTAAGACAACAATGGTCCATCACACTGTGGCCTCCTGCTCTTAGCCTCACATTCCTCTGTAGTTTGGCCTGGATGAGAGCCAGTTGATACCCTTTGGACTCTGATGGTTTAGGAGTGCTGCCGAGGAAAAAAAAGGGGAAGAAAGAAAAGGAGAGAGATTAATTCATATTGATGAGGCTGCAAATGGGACTGAGCTGGTAAAAGATCATAAAATATTGAGAAGGAAGCAATGCCCTACTAGGTCATTGGGGGAGGGGGGGCTAAAATTCCTTTGCCTTCCCTTTTATTCTGAGCTTTCATTATGGGTTTCCTTTCTGGGCTAAGCTTTCATTATAGGTTCTGGGCTGAAATTCCAGGGATTTGTCCGTAGTATGACACCAGAAACCTTAACTGGTAGAATTTCTTGTCCCATATTTTTGTTTTGGAATTGACTGGTTCTTTTATGACAAAGCTGCTGTGTCTTTAACACTGATACCAGAAGAAGGAATACCACAGGTACATCTTGGTATCCCTAAGGGAAGTAGAGTAGTTTAATTTCCAACTGCGAGTGATGAATGGCATGCAGCATCAAGTACTGTGGCATAATATTTTCCTTCTATACAGATTATATTTTTGATTAAGATGTCCCTTTAAAAAAAAAACTTTGCTGTCACTGGAATGGTAAACTCATACCCTTGTGTTTACCATGCTGTACCACCTATAATCTCAAATATTTTTCTCCTCTCTCCAAGCACCCAAACATCCTTTTTCCTCCCTATCTTCTTCCTCCAGGGGCCAAGAAAGGTGCTTAGACAGTATGTATAGCTTTCTTTCAAAATTTAATCTTTTTTTGTTTTGGATTGTGGCTGTATCGATTTTTTTTTCTTCCTGATGTTCTATGTGTTTATTCTTCTAAAGCAACCCACCTTGGGAAGGATTTGGTCTGAAAGGCAATGTATCAATATTTTAAAAAGATAACAATTCTGTCTGTATTATTTATTAAGTTATCTGTAGATCGGCTATATAAGTGGACCCAGGTTGCCATGCTTAATGGGAGAGCACAAGAAACAATGTGGATCTTCTCCAATCAAGAGTCTGATATATGCTTTGAATTCTTTGGTTACCTAAAATGGAAGTTGAAATCAAAACATCTGGAGAACACTTAGCGGCAGGCTGTATCTAATTTGGAAGGAAGATCAAAGCTTTTATATATATATATATATATATTTGATTTATAAACCGCCCCCTCTTTCCGAAGGGACTCGGGGTGGTGCACAGGAAATTTAAAAACCATATAAACGTAACAAAACAAATGTTTAAAACCGAATTAAATAATTAACCCTGCGCTAAAACTTTAAAATCTTACAAACCTTAAAACTATTCCTTAAAATCCTAATTAACAGTTTAAGTTTCCCTACAGTTAGGTTGCATACAATTAGGCCAGGCCGGCCTGATGGAATTCAAAGCCTTGAAGTTCATTGTCTCCAGTGTCACCCCTTTATGCCGCAGTCTTTCTATTCTTCCAAATGCCAGGTTATTTCTGATATCATCTATTGCCAATTATTGCATGGAGTATATACCAGAAGGGACTGAATCCCTCCCTCTCTTACCTACACATTCACACACTATCCTTTCTCTCAAGAAGGCGGCTTTGGAGGCCAGCAGGATGGAAACAGTGGCTCTTATTAGAGGCCTGGATTGTTCCCTGGCCAAGGATGTTTCAGATTAAGCAAAGGGCTACAGATGAGCCACTTCTTATGGTGTTCTGGTGTCAATAGACCTGAGTTCAGTGAATCAATAGCCTGATTCGTCATAAGACAACTTCCTATATTTCTGTAGAAGACCTGTCTTACTACAATCATTGGGGGCTCTCTCAACTAAACCCGCCCTTCACTTTAGACTTAGATGTTATGGAGGAAAATTGTGTACTTGTTAATATTTCAGAACGAGGAATGTGGATCTAGTTAAATCAATGTGCTTTGGATAGCACAATGTGCTCTCTTTCTTCTTCAGTCTCTAATGCGCATTCTTCTCTGAAACCGTAGAAAGATAATCTTCATGTAGCTGCAGCTGAACAAGACAAACAGGTCAGGATCATTTTAAATTTATTAAAATTACAACAAGGAACTACAGCAAGGAAGGGGAGATTATTCTGACACTCGGTACACCCACCAGACAGTCATTTGGTTAAGTGCCCACAATGTGCCCCCTAAAGTCCAAGCATGTCTATAGATAAGAAATAGCAGGGATAGTTAACCCTTTTCAGCCTAGGTTACAATTAGTCTTTCTGACTTAGTCTTTCTGGGATCAGGCACATCAAGAGATGTGCCTGATGTCATTGAGATACCATTGAAAAGGACAGGGCCAAATGTTCAGAACTTCTTTTATTAATTCAGGTAGGTTTGCATATTATAAGGTATCATTCCGCTATCCATCATACATGAACCTTACTAAGGTAACTTCTCCAGCATCCCAAATATATAGACAAGCCTGTGCACTGATAACCTAACTTTTATTTTATCAATTTTTATACATAATGGTTTTCCCCAGGGTTGATGATCATTAGCATGCTTTTAAGCAAACATTTTCTTCCTATTAATACAAATAGCAACCTTGGCTATAAAACTCCCAACTTTGAAAAAAATCAAAATTATTTTGAGATGTGCATACCTTTCTTACCAGTTGTCTTGTTTAGCAACCTTCAAAGTTACAAACATTGAATAAAAAAGCAACTGTGTGTCCAGTACTCACATTTACAACCATGACAGTGTCCTGCCGTTACATGGTCACCTTTTGCAAGTTCCATAACCAAATATCAGCAAGCAGGATTCATAGAGAATGTGGAAGAGAAATGGAAGTCAGTCACATGATGTCCTGTTTAACAATTGATTCACTTAAAGTCAGAAGTGACATCAATCTGGGACAGTCGCATGGTGGGCTTTTTGTTTTTGTTTTGCTTAGTGACTGTGGCACTTAGCAATGGAATTGCTGATTCCAATTGTGGTCAGTAAGCAAGGACTACAGCTACATGAAAGATGGAGAAAATTCCTCGACAGGGTAGTCAGTCCTTTGTATTAGACTGATTTTTTTTTTAAAAAAAACTTGTCACAAGTAGTCCTTGAGTTACAGCCTTTCATTTAATGACCATTCAAAGTTATAATAGTATTGAAAAAAAGTGATCTATGATCGTTTTTCATACTTGCAACCATTACAGTATCTCCATGGTGACATGATCAACATTTGGATGCTTGGCAACTGGTTCATGTTTATGACAGTTGCAGTGTCTTGGGGATCATATGGCTGCCTTTTTTGACTTTCTAACCCAACCAAGAGTGAAGCCAAATTCATTTAACAACCGTGTTACTAAACAATTGCAGTGATTCGTTTAACAACTGTAGTAAGAAAGGTCATAGAATGGGACAAAATTCACTTAACTATTTTGCTTATCAGTGGAAAATTTGGGCTCAATTGTGATTGTATCCTACCTGTGGACAATCTGTATACAGATTCTCCCTCATAAGTATTTTAACTTTCTGCTTGTGACAGGTGGCCTTAATATTTTCCAATGAAAAGGTATGCTGGTGTATATGTGTTTGTGTGATCCAAACATGGGAAAATAGCTGTGTGGACAAACTCATGATTAGCATTTCTTATCAGTTAATGGTATTTTTTACTATTTAATGAGGGAATTCCTTTGTTTCTGGTCATGTTTATTTTCTATGGCATGTTTGCCTAGAAGTTGTTTGGTTGTTGTTGTGTTGGGGGTTTTTTAGTTATAAAAAGCTGCACAGATTTTGAAAGGAAAAGAAAAATTATAAGCATTCAGGTCGCTGAAAGATTTGAGACTGCCTTTTTGCTCAGAGTTTTAAAACATGGAGAACCAGCGCATTACACTTGGGTTAAAAAGAGAACTTGTGGTTCCTGGATATTTTTGGATTCCTAAAAATTCCAGCCAAGAGGGAATATTTATCAAAGGTCAGAATTATAGTTCAACAAGATAGAAGACCATTTTATGACAATCATCTATTTTGCCAATCACAGATTATCCTTTAAAACAGGGTTCTCCAACCTTGGCAACTTTAAGACTTGGAGACTTTAGCTCTCAGAATCTTCATGCTGACTGGGGAATTCTGGAAGTTAAAGTCCACAAGTTTTAAAGTTGCCAAGGTTGGAGACCTCTGGTTTAAAAGAAAAGGATTCTAACTGATGATTCAAATGAAGTGAGTACTGTTCCTGAGAATATTTTGGAAGAGAAAAAATGTTCTTAAATCAGTCCACCAGCCAGGAACTTTGCAGAAGTATCTGATAGAATTCTTGTCACAGATCTCAAATAGAGATATGTAACTTGGTGCTGGCCAGATGTTTTGGATCAAAATTTCCAAACTTTGAGCAACAATGCCTGATATAAAGGGTCACAGAAGATATAGTATATCCAAAATACTGAAAATATGTAGAGAGAAAGAGAGATGACTTTGACAGGGAGAGGCCATATCTGTTACCAAAAAAATGAAGGAAATCATGGTTTAAACAGGGAGAAGGAATACCTAAACTGCTCAGATAAGCACCTTCTTAATCCACATGAATATAATAGGAAGGTGGAGAATAAAACACAATCAAACATGTGAGATTCTGTTATTATAAAGTAGCTTATCTGTTTCTTGATATAGTCTACATTGTGAGGTTGACAAGAATAAAGACAAGGAGGAGGGAGACACATCAGAGTTGTAAGATTCTGTTATTGTAACTGTATAAAAAAGTAGTTTTAATGTTCATGACTTTGTACTCAAGTTTGATCTACCTTGAAGGACTGACATCATGTCCCACCACCACCACCACTTCCCAGATTTATTCTAAAAAGAACTGGGTAGGGTCATTGGGCGGGGTCATTGCTTTCTCAAATTCAGTTCCTGATTCGGGCTGACCATTGCCTTGGCTGTGTCTTTTTCTCCTCTTCTTCAAGGTTATTCTCACAGTCCATTACACCTACCCTAATCTCATACCTGATACAGCGGCTGTCAGAATTGAAAATAATGCAACACGTTGCATTGCCAGAATACAGAACATCATTAGTATCTTATCTAGCACTTATCTTTATATACGTGTGTGGGTATGCATGAAGTGGGCATCTGTTTCAGCCCACTTCCCAATGTGAGATCTGCAATGCAAGATGTGATCCAGGCACAGCTGGCAGAAGGCTGTCCAGCCTCTAACTAAATCATTTCAGTGAAGGTTTTCTTTTAACTAAGGATCTGAAATCATTCCATTTCTTTTCCCATCTTCTCATAGGAAAAAGCAGACCTTGGCGAGTTGAATTTTTCCCTCTGTTACCTGCCCACTGCTGGTCGTCTCACAGTTACCATCATTAAGGCTACCAACCTCAAAGCCATGGACCTGACTGGATTTTCTGGTGAGCAGATCTGACAAAGTTTGGGTCATGACCAAGTAGCTCCTGAAGCGAAATAGCTACGCTATTGGCAGTGGAGCAGTAACTTTGACTTAGAGAGAAGATACTCAGGGAAAAAGGACAGTAAAATGAAGAAAGAAAGCTAAATATCAGAATTCAAGTGCTGGAGAACTGTCATTTAGGCCCAGTGGGCAGGAGAAATCAGGAGAAAAATTAGAATGTGCTAATATATGTTTACAGTTTACTACAGATTAATAAAACATCCCGACTCCAAATTATTTTAAAGTAGTAAAAAAAAACCTACAGAAATTGACTTTAACAGATTAACAGAGTTGGAAGGGACCTTGCAGGTCATCTAGTCCTCTCTCTGCTCTTTCCCCTTTTTTCTATCCTAAATTGGACTGTGCATAAAAAAGAACTTTGGGGGGAATGGAAGTGTCCACCATGGGATGTCATGTGAAAGAATTTGCACAATGGAAGAGTTTTTTATGTTTAGTGTTGTTGGTTTTGAAAAATGCTAACATTTATGTGGGGGAGCCTTAAGAGGTGAATCTCATAACCAGGGAGGAAGAGTTTAACTTTTCCTACTACAGTCTGTCTGACTTCCCCTGCTTTGAACCAAGTTGAAAGCAAAATCATGCTTTTAACGTGACATATCTTTGGGCCTCTTGCTAAAACAAATTCATGAGTGGAGTGTGTTTCTAAGGTGTGCTGCCCACCTGAAGCCCCTTTTTTTGCACTTAGCAGCATTTATTTTAAGGTTTTGGTAAATTGGAATCTGTGGAGGTAAGATGGCAGCAGGGAATGAAAGGCGGAGTGTGTGTTGACTTAATTTTTATTATTTATTGGACTGCTAGACCGCCCCCTCTCCCTGCGGGGACTCTGGGCGGTGTACAGGTAAAAATTAAAAACTACTAAGAACATAACAATACAGACAAGATTAAAATCAGATTAAATTAAATTAGCTCCCCTGTACAAATTTATAAAAATTAAAAACTAAACCCATAAAACCAAATGCAATAATTTAATTTAACAGACAGGGGCAAGAAGCATAAATTAAGCCAAGTCAGCTTGATGATTTACTATCTGTTCAATGGAGACAGCAAAACGTGAATAGCTAGCAAAAAAAAACCCCATATGGTTGTTATTTTGTTGTTTTACAAAATTGTGAAGAACAGGAAGAACAGCTCAAACTGAAGCTTGACACCAAGAAAAACATGGTAACCAAATGCCCATTTTACTTTGAATGAATTTAAGTATCCAGGGCCAGATAAATCACATTATGCAGTTAAATGCAAATTTAAATTGCAGGGTACTGAGAAAACTTGCTAATGGATGGGGTGAACGTTTAGGTGTTATCCTTGAGAGATCCTGGAAAATGGATAAATTGACTGATAACTGGAGGAGGGCCAATGTTGTCCTTATTTTTAAAAAAACAGGGGGGGGGGGAAAGAATCTACTGAACATAGTTCACTTCACCTGACATTGCTATCTGGGGGATCACTAAGAGCTCAGTCTGTAAGTACCTCACAATTCAAGTGATAATTGCTAGAAGGCAGCCTAGATTTGTCAAGAATGAACTTTGTCACACTAAGCTTATTTCATGTTGATCAGGTAATTTCCTTGACAGAATGCAAGAATGCTGCAGATGTCATGTACACTGATATCAGCAAAGTGTCTGATCAAGATTCCTATGACATTAATAAGCTACGTAAATGTACTCTTCTGCTAGGTGGCAGCATCTTACTAGCCTTTGATGTTCCAAAAACGCTAAGAGAATAAGAAGTGGTAAGAACTTAAATGGGAAACTAGGACAAGTTACACCAGGGCTCTCCAACCTTGGCAACTTTAAGACTTCTGGACTACAACTCCCAGAATTCCTCACCCAGCTGGCTGAGAAATTCTAGGAGTTGAAGTCCATAAGTCTTAAAGTTGCCAAGGTTGGTGACCCCTGACTTAGACTACATCATTGCCAAGAGAATTACTTGGATGTATCTAAGTAAGGGCTGAACTTGACTTAAAGGAAAGTACAGAGACCAGATTTAAACTTTCAGGCAATGCATCAAGTAACTTATACCAATTTGGTACAATAACATATTTTTCGCTCATTATAAATTTATTTACTTGATGCATTGCCTGAAAGTTTAAATCTGGTCTCTGCACTCTTCAATATTATGACTAATTGGGGAGGCCATTTTCGCCCCCCGGAAGGCTTGAGGAAAGCCTCTGGACTCTGGGGAGGGCAAAAAACGCCCCCCCTCCAGCCATGGTGCAAGAGGCCAACTAGGCCACGCCCACCTAGTAACCAGGCAGATAATTCCTTGCTAAAATTTCTGAAACCCACTGCTGGGTCAATGGGACACATTTGCACATTTGTCAAGGAAATAATACTGGATGGATTCCTAAAACTTTAGAAAAGAGAAAGAGAGAAAGCAAAAGGATGAGTTAGAGAAGTAGACTATGAATGTTAGCAAAATCATATTGGCTATTCCAGTTTTTAGACTGGATAGATTACTAGGCTATGCTTGAGATAAGATATGACTGCTTATGGCAAACTAGCCCAAATGTACCATGCTAACCAATACTATCTTCACTTCATTCTGTTAGTACCCTGTTTTCCCAAAAATAAGACCTCACCATATAATGAGCCAAATTGGGCTTTTGTGCACAAGAGCTAAAATAAGCCTCCCCCCAAAATAAGCCCTCCCCAAATATACTCAGCAGCAGCCATGAGGCCACTCAGCATCAGCCATGAGGTGACCATGCTCACGGCCTCCTGCACCTCAAAAATAATAAGACCTCCCAAAAAATAAGGCCAAGTGCTTCTTTCGGGGGGGGGGGGTCAAAAGAAAATAAGACCCTGTCTTATTTTTGGGGAAACATGGCATGAAAAGTTGGCCATAGCAGGAATAACTGGTAACCCAGTCAACAAAGGACACTTGACCAAAGACATGAGAGATTCTAGAAACCTAATTTTACAAAACCATCAGGTGAAGATTGAGGAATATGGAAGATCATGGCTTGGAATGGAGCAGCAGTGAGATTCTACCAGTTTGGATGAACTGGAAGCTCCGACGGTCAGCTGGGAGTGAACTGGATTGCTCCAACTTTCATCTGGGCCCACCAGCCTGCCCCTGCGCTATACTCACCTACATTCCCTTTTCTGAAGCCCAGCTGATAGGTGCAGCAGAGTGGATTGCCACGCCTCAGCCGATATTGATTGATTCCTGGTTGCTTATTTGTACCCTATGACTATTATTAGATGTAGTAACTTTATTTATTTATTTATTTATTTATTTATTTATAGATTTATAGACCGCCCCCTCTCCCCAAAGGGACTCGGGGCGGTTC
>JAPKID020005497.1:0-11094 GCA_026931265.2 Tropidonophis doriae | reverse complement strand
TTGTATCATATGACAGTCTAAACCCAGATTATAGGATAGACAAATATTATTTACATACTGGCTTAATACACAAGTTCCATAAGTATTAACAGATGCTTTCAGATGCATTTTCTCAAGGTGCCTCTTTTGATGGGAGAAAAGCATATAGAATAATAATCTTATGTAGCGATGATTAATGGATCTTTAACTATGCATTTATTTTAATTCTCTGCTTGCTAGTTAGATGTTCATATTTCATAAGCAAATGTCTGCCTATCTTTAATCACAAATAAAGGCATTTCTAAAGGGTTTATGCTTGCTTGTTAATTAGCCTGTAGGAACTATCTTCAGACTTGGTACCTGTTCCTGGAAAAAGCAATGAAAATAACCATAGAATTAATTCTGACTAACCATTCTACAGGAAAGAATAGTAAATACTGCTCAAGTTATGCTAATTTGATTCTGAAAATGGAACAAGCAAACTAAAATGCTCACACTATGGCCTTTGTTAGACTGTAACAATATTTAAGTTGTTCATTGACACTTCTGCATCTGAAAAGAAAGTGGCTGAAAAGTGACAAAGGTGGTGCAGAAGAAAGCTGCACTGCACTGCAGATTGACTTATGTACACAACAATGTTTTCCAGACAAGAGCTTGTGTTGTTGGTGAGTTGACATAAATCAGGTACATATTCATTTGCAATGACTTGTTGTGATTATAATGATAGTGGAAAATCTAATAAGGAAGGTTAAACAATAAGATCCTAATAACAATTAATAATGAGAAATATCAAAGTACAGAATTGTAAGCATTTGTGAAAAGAAAATGATCAGAGAAAATGTATCAAGTTTATACTAACGCTAGAATTGATACAATACTACCAGGGTTAATGCTACTACTTAAGGCTACCATATTTTGACTGCAAAAACCTAGACAACCATAAAGTGGCTAGAAGGAATTTTTGTGTTCCTTTCCTCTATCTCTTTGTTGCACTGTACTGATTGCACAAGTTTTGTGTTATCAATAATACAAATGCAGGGATGCTTGTCAATTGTAATGATATTACAGTTATTATTGTAATACTACAATAATTGTAATATTGCAATACTAGTGATCAATTATATTGCATGAGAAGAAGTTTCCCCCAATGCAACAGGCAGCCCAAACCAAAAGGTGTAGACTAGTCCAGTTAGGATGCAATGATGTAGACCTTGTTGGCATTCCTTTTCAGTAAACTGAGGTTATATTAGGACATTAATTAACCTTAACTGGTGACATTTAGAGGGAGAACACCGCAATGTACTTGGCAGATGGATGTTCCTAAGAGGTGGAGAGGCCGCTAGCGTCTTACCTCACTAGACAATATACTGCCATTCGAGATGATGTCGGGCTGCTGGTCGGTGTATCCCGTGACGATTGCCCCGCAAGGGTTGTGCTCCGCCTCTGTGCTGCGGGAAGGGCTGCAAGGCTTGAGGAACATCAGATCGGTCTTGGCTGACTCAGGTGTGAGGCAAACCTGATAGCAATAGTTCTGGTTGTGGTGGTGGGAACTAAAGCTTGCCGACTCCTCTACGGGCACCTGGACTGGGTTGCTGGGGACATTGGAGCTCTGGACCAGCATGATATCCGATTTGCTGAGCTTCTTCTTGCGGGCTCGCGCCTGGCGGCTGCAGCAAAAACAGCAACAACAGCAGCTCAGGCAGCAGTCGCTGGCCAAACACGTGTAGATGTTGAGCTTCTTCTCCTTCTGGCAGCGGACGGCCAGCACGATCATAGCCAGCAGGAAGATGAAAGAGACCGAGCCCAAGGCGATAATGAGAATCAAAGTCAGGTCCAGGGAGGTGTCGGCGCTGCTGGCGCCGCCCGAGCGGCTGGGCCGATGCTCTCCACCCGGACCTCCTGCGCCCCCAGGAACTAGCCCCCCAGCACCCCCTCCTCCCCCGGCCCCGCCCGCCCCCGCCCCCTGGCGCTCCACGGCGCTGTCCACCAAGACCACGTGGAGGGCGGCGGTTGAAGAAAGCGGGGGCTGCCCGTGGTCGCGGACCTCGATGACCAGCTCGTAGGGGCGCTGCGGGTCACGCTTGGCGGGCACTTTGCGCGCCGTGCGCAACTCGCCGGTGCGCCAGTCCATGCGGAAGAGGCTAGCCTCGTTGCCCCGGGCGATGCTGTAGGTGAGGCGCGCGTTTTCGCCGTCGTCCGCATCCACCGCCGCCACGCGGGACACCAAGTAGCCCGGCTCGGCGCCTCGGGGCAGGACCTCTCGCGCCGGCGTGCCGTTGCGGCCGGGCAGCGGGCTGACGATGGCCGGCGCGTTGTCGTTCTGGTCCACCACCACAATGTTGACGGTGGCGTTGCCGGCGAGCGCTTCTTCGCCGTTGGGTTCCTCGCCCCCGCCGGCCGCATCGCGGGCTTCCACTTGGAAGCTGAACTCCTTGAGCTGCTCGTAGTCGAAGGAGCGCAGCGCGTAGAGGAAGCCGTTCTCGGAGTTGATGGAGACGTAGGTGAAGACCGACATGCCCTGGATCTGGCTCTCCAAGATGGAGTAGGCTAACTGAGCGTTGGCGCCCTGGTCCCGGTCCGCGGCGCTGACGGCATAAATGTAGGCTCCGGGCACGTTGTTTTCGCTCACGTACACCTGGTAAACGGGTTGCGAGAAACGGGGCGCGTTGTCGTTCACATCGCTGACCCGCACCTGGATGGACTTGCTGGTGGTCAGCGCCGGCTCCCCCATGTCCCGCGCCACCACCGTTAAAGTGTAGGCGTCGCCGCCGGGCTGCTCTCGGTCCAGGGGCCCCTCGGTGACAATGGTGTAGTAGTTCTTGAAGGAGCTTTTCAGCCGGAAAGGCGCGTCGCCTTGCAGCAGCTCGCATTGCACTTGCCCGTTCTCCTCCGAGTCTCGATCCGAGACGCTGAAGAGAGCCACCACCGTGCCCGGAGCCGCCGCCTCGCTCACCGCTTCTTTGACTGTGGAGAAACTGATCTCGGGAGCGTTGTCGTTCGCGTCCAGCACCCGCACAAGTACCTTACAGTGAGCAGGCACGGCGTTGGGCCCCAGATCCTTGGCTTGGACGTACACCTGGTACACGCCACTCTCCTCGTAGTCCAGTTCGCCGTTGACTTCCAACCGGCCGGTCCGTGGGGAGATGCCGAAGAGCTCCCGCGCCCGGGCAGAGATGTGACTGCTGAACGAATAGATGATCTCGCCATTCTGGCCTTCGTCCGGGTCGCTGGCGTTGAGCTGTAGCACCAGGGTGCCGGGCGGAGAGTTCTCTGGCAGGGAGACCGTATAAACGGGCTGTTCAAAGGCGGGCACGTTATCGTTGGAATCCAGGACTCGAATAGTGAGCAGGGCCGTGCCGGTCCGCTGCTGGGGCTGCCCACCATCCACGGCTGTGAGCACGTAGCGGTGCACCGCCTGCTGCTCTCGGTCCAAGGGCTTGGACAGAACTAGTTCGGCGAAGCGATTGCCATCGGGTTGTGTCTGGACGTCCAGGGAGAAGTAGCTGTTGGGGGTGATCTCATAGGTGCGCAACGAGTTAGTCCCTACATCTGGATCGAAGGCGCTTTCTAAAGGGAAACGGGTGCCCGGTGTGGCGCTCTCCGAGATCTCGACGGTCAAGTCGGGCTCCGGGAAAGCAGGCGGGTTGTCGTTGATGTCCAGCACTTCGATCTCGACGCGGAACAGCTCCAGCGGGTTTTCCAAGAAAACCTCTAGGTGCAACTGGCAGGACGGACTTTGCTTGCAGATTTGCTCGCGGTCGATCTTTTCACTCACATAGAGCACTCCGGTTTCCAGATTGAGATCCAGATAAGGGCTTCGAGAATTAGGCACCGTCTGGAAGCGGCGAGCGGAAAGTTTTGTAATGTCCAAGCCCAAATCTTCGGCAATATTTCCCACGAAAGTGCCATGTTCCTGTTCTTCCTGCACCGTGTAGTGAAGCTGCGAAAGGGCTCCCTCCAGCATCCAGTTTAAGGCAAAGAAGAATAGCACCACCATCTCCAAAAGGGGAAAGAGATCCCCCTCCCCGACGCCAATACTTCCTCCTTCTCCAAAATATATATATATATAAAAAAATCCCCCTCCTCCTTCGAGAAATACCGTGTTTAATGGGCCGGAGCGGAAAAGCAAAAGACTGAGGCGAGCTTCAAAAACGATTTATGCTCATTCCTTTCCCTTCATGTTCTCTTGTCTTCCCCATCACCGCCTCCCTTCAGACGAAACTGGGGGGAAAAAAGAGAAGGGGACGACGGCGACGGAGGGCTGAGAAATCATGCAAGATAGGCACGGGAGGCTGCCAGGCAGAGCTCCCACCACATCAGTGATCTTCGTAAGAAATGGCTAACCAGAGGCAATAGGTAGGTGGCTATATAGACAGAAGAGCCCGCGTTAATTTATTCCCAGTGTCCAGGCACTGCACCGCAGCAGCAGGAGAGGCGGCGGAGGCGGCAGCAGCAGCAGCAGCAGCAGCAGCAGCAGCAGCAGCAGCAGCAGCAGCAAATCCGGGGGAACTGGTGTATTTCAAGATTATCCTCGGGTTGGCTTCCTTGTAGGAGCAGGAGTGGGGGGAAAGCTGTCAGAAGAACCGGTGGACATGCCCCCTTCGGTGGAAGAAAAATAAATTTGACCCAAAGAAAAGCTGCTCTTTCTCGCTCCCTCTTCCCGGGGAGGGGAGGGGGCAGACAGATGAAATTAAAAACAGCCAGAAGATATTACAGCCATCGAAAAGATGTGGCGGGGTGGGAGGAAAACAAAGAGCAGTTCGGCGACCCTAAACTTTAAATCCCTGAATTTCTCGAGGACAACGTGAAGATTCTCTTAAACCCCTCTCGCCATCTCTTCCTTGAATGCCTTTTCTCTGCGAGCGCTCTTTTTTTCTTTTCTTTTTCCCTCTCGCTAACAAGAGTCCGGATCAGTTTTCTTCCACCCTCCTTATTTTATTTTATTTTTCGGTTTGCTGTCTCTGGCTTCCCAGACTCATTCACTGACTCGGTGGCTCTCTTTCCTCTCCCGTCCCAGCTCGAGCGTCTGTGATCTCTGCTGGCAGTTTCTGAGCTCCGAGCGCTCGGCTGGTCTGTTTTTGCGCAGCGATTTGCTTCTGCCAACCAATCGTCTTGTAGCTACAGGCTTAGGACGAGAGCGTATTGGTTCAGCCGCCCGTCGAGCAGCCTCCGTCAGAGAAGGGGGAGGAGAGAAGACGGGAGAACCCGTCGCTCTTACTCTGTGTCTGTCTCTGTGTGTGTGGTGTGGGGCGGAGAGAATAACCCTGACACTCCCGAAGCGCTTACTGGGGATTCTCTGCCTCGGAAAGTTACTATTCCCTTGTTGCAGTTACTGAGCAAGGAGATTACCTCTCGTCATCAGGCAATACCATGACGCTAATAAACAAGCTGGTCCTTGGAGATGGAGTTTCCACCTGCTGCGGACTTTCCCTTTCGTCTTTGACTCTTTCCACACTCTCCTTGCTTTTAAAAACAAAACAAACAAGGAACATTTGAGGTAGATTTTCCTTTCGTCTGTTGCCTCATTAATTTTGTATAGGAACAAACACATTCGAGAATTTGACTTTCCAGCAAGTGTCCTGAAGTGGAGTTCTTTCTGTAGGGAGGGGGTGTTGCCCGTATTGGAAACATTTGGCCGCACGTCCTTTTTGCGCTTTAATCGATTTGACTGTACAGGCTGCTTGGCCGAAGAAATTAAACGAGGAAAGAAAGGAGGGGCAGATAATGAGACTCTTCCAGGTCACGTGATGCTACTAAAAACTACCAGGAATAGAGTAGAAAAAAAGCTGGTAAATGTTTTAGGTGGGATTTCCTGAACAAGGGACGTCTCACGTATAAACGATCTTTCCCAAAAGTGGTGTACTCCAGAAGTAATGGATTTCTACAATACCTGGCCAGCGCTACCAAATTATGGGCATTGCAACGCAATACGTATGGAGGGCACAAATTTGGGAGAAGCAGCCGAATGCATGGCCCTAATTATAAACATATTGGCTTAAATGGCAGTGGGGACAGGCAATGTATCCAAACTGGGGAGCAGGACGAAAGAGGGCTTTTTCTTGGCTTTTATCATAGCCCTTGGCTGTGCTTTGTGATGGCGAGAAATTAAGATCAATAACTGTGCCTTTCACCGCGTAAGCCTACACTTAGACTCCTACGGATCGGCTGTTTACTACCGCTCCTGGCTCTCCTGATTTAATATGGTGGCGCAGAGGAATTGTACTATAGCAACGGATCCCAGTGCTCTTGGTAAAACGCTGCTTCTCGACTTCTTAAACTTCATGGAGCCGCAAAACCCCTGAGGCTAAGTTCGCCCCCACCGGAGAGTCTTAGCGCTTGCAGGAAAGCGACGAGAGGCGCCGACTACTTGCCCTTCCTTCTTCGAATAGTATACCACTATAGTAGATCTGAAGCATCGCTGTATGGTGAATTTGGAGCAGAATGGCGGAAGATGTCTCATTAATCGAATACCTCGTTTTATGTCTTGCTTGAAAGAACTCCCTAGGGCTTACTACTGAGCAGGCAAGCATGAAAACTTCAGTCGCTAGGGTTCAAACAATTTCCACCCAACCAATTTGAAAAAAAAAGAAGTGGAAGATCGCAGCATAAGTAGTCAGTAGGGTGGCCTTCTAAATCACGGCTAGATTGTCTTGGAAATGGTTGTTTAGGATGGAATCCTATATATATTTACTCCAAAGTAGTTCACATGTGTATAGGACAGCAGCCTGAAAGAGCTCATCCAAATGACAGAATTGAAAACAGAACTACTACGGGATTGCTTTTAAGGAAATCATGTATAAATGGATTATAATTATATATTTTTTTTTTATTGTGCTGCCAAGGTCTCCGCACAGATATGGAGGACACAGGGGAGACGCCGAGTTCGGCTACATTCAAACATTTACACATCAAGTCGACGAAGATGGTATCTCTTATTAGTAAACGCTAAACATGCATACATGCGCCCTTTCAGCTCAGTACATTGTATTCCATCGCCTTCTTTTAAAACAAGGAATTTAACGTCAATGCAATTTATTCAGCGAAGCTGTTGGAAAACTCAATTTTCCTTTGAACATATTTAATCCTCCATCCCCTTCATGTTTTGGGTCTAAGCCTAACCGATCAATCGAGCGGTAAGGTCCATTTGGCTTTTACGCTGTGAAGCGTGGTATAGATTTCCGGGGAAAAGATGGAATTACACGATCAAAACAGCCTAAGAGGACATCCCCGGAGCCATCAACACACACACACGCACGCACACGCGCGCGCACACACACACACACACACTGCAAGGCACACGTCTCTTAGCATCCTCCTCCAGGCAGCTCTTCGGCTCTCCGGTTTCTTTTCACGTGAATAGGTCCTGCCTTTGAGCAGAAGAGAGCCTAAGCTACCAGGGAGAAAGAAAAGGGGCAGCGCGGAGAGAGGGCTTGTTTTTTAGCTGCAGTAAATTTACGGACCGGCAGAGCAAAGCTGCCCGAAAGCCGCCGCTGCAGCGTCACACGCTGGTGGAAAGGATGAGAAAAGGCGAGTGGAAAGCACCAGCGAGACCTGTGGCTTTCCCGGAGTCAAGAGGGGAACCGCTAGGCGGGTGAATATTATTCGTCGCCGCTCCCCCCTCCGCGCGGGAACATCCTTTCCGTGATTTATTTGTGAGACTGAAAGAGATTTTCAAGCTGTGGAGAGGTTTCACAGCTGCTTGCAATGGTTAAAACTTGCCCCTTTTAAGGCTGTTTGCTCTAAAACGCCATCGGGATGGTGGTTGTGTCAAAAACACCAGACCAGGGTTGGGAGATGAGGAAACGACACCGAGCCGCGGTGAAATTCTCCTCGAAAACGAATACTGTGCGTTTATTAGGAGAGGGAGAAAACGAGTGGGGAGAGAGCCCGGATAGTAAATAAGCTCCAGTATCCATGGCACGAGGTTTTTTATTATTTTTATTATTATTATTATTTCTTTCCCTTTTCTCTAAGCCGGAAGGCGGAGAATAGACGATCTCCTTTTGGAAAATGTAAGCAGCAGGCTCCTCCTAGCGATCAGAGTGAGTCTCTGCTGGAGTTGTGAGTTCGGGCGCCGTGTGTGTAACTACTGGGGCAGACGCTAAAACGCGGGTCTGTGCACGTGCACGGCCCCGGCATTCCCCCCCTCCCTCGCCGCTCCCGCGCGCTCTCCTGCGCACGGCGGTTAAGCTGACGCCGACGCGCGCGCGCGCGCGCCCGCCTTCGTGAAGAAGACAAGTGGTTGCAGATCGGCGATTCCAACGGAAACCTAAGAACCCGGCCCACTTCGTAAAACACGTGGAAGCCTCCCATTCGCTGCCCTGGCTTTTCCCTGCTTTGGAAATGGCTGGCTGGCTGGCTGGCGTGCGTGCGAATTCCCGCGGTTTCCTTGTGGCTGGGCAGACTGCGAGTTTTTCCATATATTGGTTCATAAAATGACCTCATTGCATTTCAGGCGAAATTCCTCTATCTCTTTATTTCGTCTCCCGAATTCCTTTTTTTCGTTTCTCCCAGGGAAGGCCGATTCCTTCCTCATTTTTAATTAATCTCATGCAGTCTTTCACCCCACCCACCTCCAACCTGTCAAAACCCCACATTTATTTTTATTTTTTTTACAGAAGCTAAGTTTAAGTGTCATGTTACTTGTCTTCCCTAATACACCAAAGAAAGCTCTGCTGTTGGCATCAGTTGGCTCACTTTGGCTTGGGAGTCAGACTTAACCGTGTTTTGGTGAGTGATTACCTGAAAGTCTCAGGGCCAAAGGAAATCAGAAGGTAGCTCCTAGTTGGTATTGCTAAAATAACTGACTGGATGAGCTGTAAAATCACCAGGTGTGTCTGCATGATGAATTTATTTTCCCAGTTTACACACACAGGGAGTGCAAATGTACAAAATCAGGGGCAGTCTCCATTGCACTCTTGAGGTGATTTAGGCCCTTTCCTTGCTAGTGATTTATAGGGTTATGCAGTTCTCCAATACTGCTGTGCTGAAGAATCAGTAATGAAGGTAAGGCTTTATATCTCCATGTTGATGGCTAAGTGATGCTATAAACTGCTGTAAATCACTAGTGTGGAAATTATCAAAAGCTGCTTCAATTGTCAATCAGGGTAAAACATTGATTTCATTATTGATATCTTTTGGGTATTTTGAGATTTTCTCTTGTCCTCTTCTTTTTTTATATTTTACTCTGTTTAAAAAATCCTTGTTTTTCTTTTAAGAATTTTCATAGAGAAGATGGAGGAGAGCAGGAGGAAAATGGACTTTCCGTGTTAGGCATTTTCCTTTGGGAAAAGAAAAGTGGGCCAGTTTGTTAACATCTGGATAAATGACTGCTTGTGGTGATTTAACATGACTTGAAAGCAATCTGTTTCTAAATCCTCTTATTATTGTGCCATGCTTAGAGCTTTCTGAGAGGCATTTTTTTCCCTCCGAGTAATTGAGGAAAAACAGGAAATCCTGATGGAGTAATAAAAATGCATTCTCTGAAGGAGGGAAAAAAGATGGTCCAGATAGGATAATTAACCAATAAACAATGTGGCACAAGGGGAAAACAGAAACATATTTCTTCATGTTGGTGAAGAAAATTTAAAATTCATCAGGTACAGCAATCTTCCTACAACCTGTTGCCTGTGGATATGTAGAAATGGTTGCCACACTGGCTGGATATGATGGGAATTTTGAAGCCTAACATTTGGAAGGGCAGGGTTTGGAAAACTGCAATAACACTTACAAAACATGTTGCCTAATGATCCAATATAGTATTCAGAAGGACAGAAACACAAAGTAACTTTCTCCTTTTAATTTTGAACACTGTCTCTGTTTTCTCTATTTCTTTGGTATGTGAGCCTATAGGTCTGGACATATAGCTGAGAATGACATTGACATTAATGCTGAAATTATAGGTGCATAAAATGTATAAAGTAAGGAATGCATTTTTGAAGTGGGCAAATAAATAAGAAAAATAAGGCAGGTGTGTGAACTTTGAAATTATGCAGCTGTTTTAATGAAATGCAGACAAGTACTATGATTGCATCCTTGCTTTTTCTGATAGTTTGTATAATTGATTCCCAAGCAGTGCCCAGCCTGTTTAAGGAAGTTCCTGTTTAATCTATCTCTGATCTATATCTTAGCATTGAAGCAGAAATACCAGAATACCTCTGCCACAAAAAAATAATTTGGAAACAATTTATAGTTCATTGCAGCCTTCTCCAACCTGGGTTGCCATCCACATATAAGAATTAACTTCCAATATTTTTAAAAAACAGGCCTGTTGCATGGAGAATTCTAGGAGATTGTGTAGCTAAAAGAAGACTTGTTCAGTTCACACACAGTTCACTCAGTTCATAATCCAAGATGGTGCCAACGACGGCTGCCTTGGTGAAATGCTTCCTAATGGTTCCTCTGAGTTCTACAGAGGAATTATTGAGTCTATCATCTGCACCTCCATAACTATCTAGTTTGGTTCTGCAACCCAAGACAGACACAGACTTCAGAGGATAATCAGAACTGCAGAAAAAAACAATTACCGCCAGCCTGTCTTCCAGTGTGGACCTGTACACTGCACAAGTTAAAAAGAAGTCTGTGAAAATATTTACAGACCCCTCGCATCCTGGACATAAATTGTTTCAACTTCTTCTCTCAAAATGGTGCTATTGAGCACTGCACACCAAAACAACTAAATACAAAAATATTTTTTTAAATGCCATCACTCTGCTAAACAAATAATTCCTTCACCACTGTCAAACTATTCACTAGCACTGCATTACTATTACTATTAGCCATCTCATCCTATCACCCATCTCCTACACTTATGACTTCAGGACTGTATCTTTGTTGCTTGTATCCTTACTATTTATATTGATTGTTTCCTGATTGCTTATTTGTATCCTATGACTATCATTAAGCATTGTACCTTATTATTCTTGACGAATGTATCTTGTCTTTTTATTTGCTTTTTACAGACTATAGCTCGGCCTTTAACACCATCTTACCAGGCATTCTCATTGAAAAGTTGACTGACCTGAATTTCCCACCCCTCACTTGTGAATGGATCAAAGACTTCCTGACCGATCGTCCACAAACAGTAAGGGTTGGGTCCTTTACATCTTCCACACT
>JAPKID020005496.1:656-11097 GCA_026931265.2 Tropidonophis doriae | reverse complement strand
GTAAAATTCCCTGATTAAAATTTATCACTAAAACAATCAGAAACGGGAGGTTATGCTAGGCTGGCTTGTTGGAATAAGTGCGTCTTGGTAAACTTTTTTTCATGACTCCCAATTTTACTTTAGTTAAACTGTAATAGTATTGTATTATTAAAATTATAGTACAAAAGAGAAGAAATCGTTTCACTGGTTTTTTTCCCCTGGGTTAGGATGGATAAAATGGAAAGTTAACTTTTATACTTCAGAAAAAATGCCCTTTTCCTTTTGTGAAAATCCCACCAGAAATAAATATGAATAGGATTTGTGATGAATGGAATTAATTTTGAGATAAAGATAATTAATAGTTTATTTTTAAAAATGAAATAGGACATTAATCTCAAATTTTATTTAAAATGTGAATGAAATTGGTTTGATTTTTGCATATCCTTTTGTTTTGTGCCCTTTTTAAAAAAAAAATCTTTTAATCAAGGGCAGCTTTCTTTTGCACCTGCTCCTTCTGTGTGGCATGATACATAATCTGCAAATCCTGAAAATTGTAGTATCAAATCTCTACACCAACTGTGAAGGAGTACTATTATCAAATCCTTGCTGAGAGGCACTTCCTCTTATTCTCCCAGGAGACAATTCTCTTCTCAATTTATCACTCTCCCTCTTTCAGGTTTGAACTGTGACCTAAAATCTTTTTTTTATTATAGCTGCTGCATAATGCTCTTGATGGTGACTCACTTAAAGTAGGTATTGTCAGCTACAAACACACAAGTGGGTCAGTGCTCTAGTTGTATCAGGATTATATTGGAGTTGGACATACATAATGAGCATGCTAGCTCCCTCCCCCTGCCATGGTTATGAAGAACTCTGAAAGCTTTATGGTTGCAAAAATGCATAAATATCTGCCTGTTATCCATGAAACTATACTACCTGTTACCAAAGGTGCTGTGACATTTGTTTGATTTTAGGGTTTCCAAATCGGCCAAAGTCATTAAAGGTATTTATCAATCCAACTAGCCATAAAAAAGAAGCTACTCGGATTTATTATGAGCAAGTTGCTCCCCTCTTCAAACTGGCTGACATCATGACTGACGTTACTGGTAAGATGCTTTAGAGACTTCCGTTTAATCCATTAGTACATTGCATGACTCACTAATACTGGAGATATTTGTGTTTCAGTGGACAGGCTGTGACAAAGTATGTCCTACTGAATTTTCTAGGGCTTATTTGGGGAGAGGAAATGATAATACCAATAGTAGGAAAGCAGCCTGTCAATCCAGAGGTACAAGTTCATCACCCTATTGTACAGAACACATTGCTAATCAGAGATGGGACTGGTGTTTTATGAAAGTGCCTTTGCCTAATTTCGTTTTAAATACGTTCATTTTGGAAATATGATGTTGGCTTTCAATATTTATTAAATATTAGGCAAGTCAAGTTTCTTTGGGTCATCAGAGATATTTCCTTACATAAACAGAAGTAGAGTGACCACAGGTGGGTAAAAAAGCAGTGGGAGTGGAAGCAACCTCTGACTTCCTGCCAGCTTCCCCACTGAAGTACCATGTAGGCAGCTGACAGAGAACATTGGAAATTTTTCCTTCCTGCCTTCCTCCGGGGACGGTTGAGTGGATGGCATACATTGGGAATGGTGTGAAGGGATACCTTTTTCCCTCTTCCTCCCTCCCTTCTCTTCTCATCAGGAAGATGAGTGGCTGTAGTCAGCGATGGGATTCACTTACCTTCCTTACAAATGTGAGTGTGTGTGCGCGCAGTGCTCATGCATTCCATCAGGGCAGGTGGGCAGAGCCTCCCACAGCCACTGCTACTGGTTTGGTTGAGCCGGAGAGAAACGGCTGAATCCTACCTCTGGATGTAATTGGATGGGGAAGAAGTGAGGGATTGTGTGAGGGGCTGGGAAACTGTTGTGGATCATTGAAAATGATCATGTGACTAAAGCATCAGCACTAAAGCAGCCACAACTTGTCCAAACTTCATTCCTTTGGGGGGTCATGGATCCTAGGTTTTGGACACATTCTGTAAGTTAGTCCCTTTGAGGTACTTTGGTTCAAAAATGGTGTGTCTCATGTTACAGTTGATTTAATCTATTGTAGTGAATAACATTACTAGTTTTAAAGTAGAAGTGAATTAATTTTTTTAAACTGAGATGTTCACATTAAATATATGCCATATATTAAAATTCGGTGATATGTAATAATAATTCAAAGAATACTGCTGAATTTATTGGCTAGAACTCCTCCTTCAGGAGAATTCAACAAATTACAAGGATTTCAGGTTTATTGAATTAATTATTTTTGCAACAGTATGATTTGATTATCATACATTGACAGTCACACAGGAATATATTCTTCCAAAAAATAAACAGAAAAGTGGACTACTTAAACATAATTTAAAATAATTTTTTTCCACTTATTTGAGTGCATTATACAATAAAAATAAGTTAACTAGACTATAATTATTATTTTTTTGTAGTTTTAGGGTTGATTATAATAAATGTTTGTGGTTTAGAATTTGAAAAGCATGCAACCATGGAAATAACTCAATTCTGACGCATTGTAGTCCATACAGTTTAGCTTTGGCAGACTTGATTACTTTTACTTCCTGGAGCTTCCCCTAGGATGAGTCATAATTAAAATTAACAATATTTCCTGTTTCATATGCAAAAACAAAGCAGAGTTATCTGAAAAAAGAACAAATACTTCAAATCATCTTATTGCACTACTAAAATGTATTTATATTTTAAAGTACAACAAAGCATCATGTTCCAGCATACTCTATCTTATTGCAGTCAAAAACTCTTTGCTTTGTATTTCTTCCTATTTCTTCTCGTTGATTCAGCAAGAGAAAAGGATGTATGCCTTTGTTATATTAATTATTCAGTAGTCAATAGATTGGAGTGTATCATTCAGTCTACTATATCCATTAAGTTCTGTTATCTAGGCAACTAAGCCAGTTTGATGTCATTGTTAAGGCACCAGGTTAGAATGGGTGAGTGACCTTGGGCCAATCCCTCTTTCTGGGCTCCAGGAAAAAAGCATGGGCAAAAATCTTGCCAAGAACACTGCAGGGACTCGTCAGGGCAATTGCCAGGAATCAACACTTATTTGATGGTGCATACATACAGATAATTGGAAGGTTGGGGCTGAGCTATGAATATATCTTCCTAATGTTTATGTATCCCAGTGATACATGAAATCACTATATTGTTATTTCAATATTCTATCAATTCATCTGCTCAGGTTTGAAGTATGCATAGTTTCAAAGTGCAGTTTCTAGGCTTTGCACAGTATTACTCTGACCTTTAAGGTTTGGATATGGTGTGACACATGCATAATTAAATTGATGTTATTTTATACAGTAATTTGTTTTCTAATCCTTACGAACATTTTACTTACTATAATGAATTAGGTGAGCTATAAAAATAAATCATATTCAATTATTAATTTTATTAAAGTATAGCAATTAAAAATATTAAAGCATTTTACAGTGATGCATCATTTATCCAGTGAATTTAAACATCTACAAAAGCACTGGAACTGATGGAACATATTACACCAAAGACAGCTAAGCATGAAATATTAATGTAATCTTGGATATAGTAATGTACATTGTTACACACACAAAAAATAATCCATCTGGAATTGTCGTATCAGTCACCAGAAACCTTTGATGAGTGGATACAGCTGGGCTGCCTCTTCTGGCAACCATGGCCCAGAAAATTGTACATGTGGTTATAATACTTTATACCATCTGCATTATGCCACTTTATTCTTTATTTGCTGGTGTTTATTGTACTGCACATAATAGCAACCAACAGCAGCAATATACATTTAAAAATTCATTTCCTCTGAGGCCACAGATTCTGATGTGTATGTGATCTGTCAGCTTCTTATGTTATATTATTTTGTTCCCAGCTTTATTCTTTCCATACTTCATTTGTTCAAATTGAGGCAAAGATTTATTTTATATACTAATAACTAAGATAATGGGATTCTATGTAATAAAACTGTTTCTGTTAGAAATAACATCTATTTTTTTCTTGCTATAAAAGAACAAAAAAGGCCCACAAACAGGAGGCAGGTGCAAAATGTTGTATTTATCATGGAAGCTTATAGGGTCTTAAGATTCTTTTAATTTAGAAATATGTTTTCTAATATATTACAAAAGTTGGGTTGAACTCATTATCCATTATCTGAGAAAGTTTGTCAGTTCAAATTTTCAACATTTCAGTAGCAAAATTCTAATTTTGGAAGAAGTAGTTGGAAGAAATTACCCAATGACTGACCTAGATTGGATCTTCTAAGACATGTCTACCTTTAAGAAGTTCAATACTGTTTAAATGGGCATTAATTGTTTTAGTTTTACAATGAATTATGGTCTTTCTTTTTACATAGTTACTAAATATGAAGGTCATGCTCTTACACTGCTCAAGGAATGTGACCTAAATTCTTTCCATGGGTAAGAATTTTTTAAAAACCTTCTTACTATAAGGATGCTGTTACTTTGAACAAAAGGCTAAAGAGCAAGCTATTTAGCTCTCATCAGCTAGCCATACCTTTGCTGGGATTCGAACCTGGGCTGTTTTTACATATTAGGCAGTTAAAACAGCCCAAGTTCAAATCCCAGCATATAATTTGTGGAATGTGTGCATCTGTCTCTTTGCTTATACCCTGTCCAAATTACACAGACTCTGTGTCACAGTCTCATAAAATTACGTTACCATAGAGCAATTTAGTAAAGTGCAATAAAACCTGAATTTAAAAGAACCTGCAAGAGAGACATCTCTCATCCTAAAGGTTTGAAGGAAAAGGCAATTTTTATAGCTTTCCTGATATTTGGAAGTATGGGGATCAGATAAGTGGTTCCAGAGAGTCAGGGCAGAGAAGGGCTCCCACAGAGTTGCTGCTTTGGCCTGTCAACCTCCTGGCATTCCTAGGGGAGAAGCCACAGAGCATGCTTTCCTGGGTTAATCACACAGGACAGAAACATTTCATTCAGAATGGACTTTTCATAGGCATTGTAGATCCAACCTCTATAGGGCTTCATCAAAAACAATCAGCCATCAGAATTTTGGACTTAGGTTGTAAATACCTTTTGGAAGGTCCATCATAACTTGGAATGGTTGCTAAGAGACTAGTCATAAGTCAAGAACTACCTATATTGGTAGTCTTCAGAAGCTGCCCCAAGTGATGCAGTCTGGAAATACTGAGGGGCTTGTTGTTACTCCTATTCTAACAAAGACTGCAATTGATGTAGCCATTGAAGCCTGGCAAAGAATCTATTCAGTAGTCAGGTAAGAGCTATGAATTTGGGAGACCCTTAAGCTGTTGCTCTGCATGTTGAGGGAGAAAGCAATCCTATCTAGGACCAGCATCAGAGCTACTAAGGAGCTAGGGTCATCTTAGCCACCCTTCTCCAATAGAATGATGCCCACCTTAAACAGAGGCACTAGATGACATTCTATTAGCCCAGTAAACTTACAGAAGCAACAAAGTTTATCACTGTAGTACAGGTCTTAACTTGGCTTTTAAGAGCAGAAGTTCTCCCCAAGTAATTTATAGTCATAAAATGTAATATTAAAACACATGCAATAATAAAAGTGGGCTCACATGAATGTAGTCACTATTATAAGTCATAATTGGTTAGAAAACAATTTTTGATACAGAAATTCTAGTATGCAAAAAGAATTACTTCAAATATTCTCCTAAGAAGAATTACAAAGTTTTTCGAACAAAGTAATAGAGCAGCAGTCCCTAACCTTTGTGGCTTGGTAGCCTGGCTGGGGGGGTGAGGGAGGGGAACTGAGTGTGAGTGGCAGACCGGTGTGCACGCAGCCCTTGTATGAGTGGTGGGTCGGCGTGAGGGGCAGGCTGCTGCGCATGCAGCCCAATTCCGAATAGACCACACCTGTAGACACCTGTATTAGAACTCAGGTTCACACAAAAAATGCAGCAAGTGTCTGCAGAAGTGAAAGGTGGACAGAATCTGACTCCTTCTCATTTATATTATCATCTGCTTAGATCTGCAAATGTTTTCAGTAGTGTTCCATACAGTTTGCATGCCATTTTGACAAATTAAGAAAAGGAAAATTGTTCCAGAAATAACAGAGGTAGAAAGTTATCTTACAAAATATTTGATATATTGTCTCATCTGATAGAATTCATGCTTTTTTACAAATATTTAATAATGATGAGTTTTTGAGAAATTAATTACTGTTACAAACGAGATGGCTTTTTATTTACAACGAGAATGGTATTTTATATAATTCATTATTAGGATGCAATGCAGATTGATGGTGGGAAAATGGGAAAAAGGATTGCAAAGGAGGAAACAGTTATTCCTTTTAAAAGAAAAAGGCAGAAGTTATTTTCTCTATAGAGATAAAAATTAAACTTGGCTAATCATCTATCTCGAAAAGATAATAAATGTCTAATAATATCTAATGTTTGACTCTAAATTGTCTTACATATATCATTTAATTATTTTGTAGGGTGGTTTGTGTTGGTGGAGACGGCACCGTCAGTGAAATTGCTCATGGTCTTTTAGTTAGAGCCCAGATGGATGCTGGAAAGAACTGTGATAATGCACTTGTACCAGTGAAATCACAACTTCCACTTGGAATAATACCAGCAGGTGAGAGTACTTACATTGTTAATATGAAGAAGGTTGCATGAATAAGAATCTCTACTAGATTTTATAATAGATACAATTATTTTTTAAAAAATACATATTGTTTTGCTATTATTGTGGTACCCTTTGCTTCTGATGAACCCATGATACATGGTTTATCTTGTTAATCCAGTAGTCTTTAGCTGTGGGAATTATTTTCTTTATCATTCTTACACATTTAATTATGGTTCCTATAAAATCAATCCTTGGCTTTAATTTAAGAACCATTTATGGAAGTACTGTATAGCAAATGTACTGATCCTTATATCATTTAATGAACAATGCTGAAAAGATAGCAAATCTGAATCATCTTGGTTAATTGTTGAGAGATCTATGTGCATAGAGATGGCAACTGAATGAGAAGGTTCCTCTATAGCCTAATCTATCATTAAGGGTCAGATAATTCATATCACTCATCAATTATAATAGTTATTTAGAGTCAATGTTTATGTGCTACTTCATCAGTTCAGAAGTAAAATTTTAACACAAAGGGAAGAATGCCATTCTTTCTTCCTTTTCCCTACTTGTCACCAGATCTTCTCTGAAAGACTAAAGCTCTCTGGAGTAGATTATGATACATAAGAGGAAAAGAAATCCGTGTTTCTAGAGATGATACACACCTTTCTCTGATTTGTGTACTTCCAGATGATAAATAATGGTATTTTCTGAGTAGGAATAAAGTGGTTGGTAGGTGAGAAACATGGAATTATGTAAATTATAAGAAAGAAAATAACTGATCAAACACCCTGATTGTAGCTGGTAGAAAACTGGTCTGCCTAGAACAAAATGGTGTTTTTCCAGCATTTTACTCTCTGTCCTTTGATGTTTTTTAGTTACTGGTATTTTAAGTAGAGGTGTATCAGGAATGAGTAAGAAATTTTGTGTCACTTCAGATCTGTGACAGAAATAATAACTATCACTTTTGTCAGGTTAGAAGGAGGCAGAATTTTAAAAATTTGTTGCACATAGTACATGTCTTAATTTTTAAAAGTTTGTTAAGGAAGGTGTTTTAAGTGACTCATTTCCTAAATTTTAACAGGGAGTGTATACTGCTGTTACCAATATGTATATCGTCACATACATCATACTTATTTATGCAAATGTGTTTCTGTATGAGTTTGAGATCTAAATTTATGCTATAAATTTATAGTATACAATTTATACTATGGACAAAATAAAAGAGATCAGATGAAAGATGGCTGTAATAATTATATTGCAATTGTGTTTATTTCTCTACTTAGTTCCTTAGCTTTTATTCACATATAATATGAATGTGAACGATAGCTAAGGAACACAATAGACTTATTTGAATAAGGAGTGAAAAAACTTAAAAAGACAAGGGGAAAGGAATGTAATTGCTACAAAACAAAAGAAATGTATATATTGACTATATAATCTTACAGCCTTAAATCAGTCATTTGCAATGTATTTCTGTTTCCAATTAATTTGTGGAGAGAAAAATATTGGTATGAGTCTTAGCTTTCATTATGATTTGGGCAAAGCATCACAGTGTTAGTGCAGTTTTCATGAGACTCTTAGATATGCATGACTAGGAAGTCATTACATCACATTTATCTATTTGGATGAGGGACACATTAACAGACTTATGAATATTCATGATGTCTGGTTAATTAAGTTAATTGTTCTGCAGGAGTGCTTATATTTCCAAGGACATTTCCCTTCACAATTACTGTCTGGTACTTTATCAGTCATGCTTTGCGTAAACTATAGATACTTTTCTCTTTATTCTTGTTCTTTGGTATTGTTTGGGAATGAAAATTGGTTAGCAAGTTAATATTAGTGTTAAGCAGAAAAGATTGCAGATTGTTATCACTTCTTAAAATATGTGTTTGGAAGATGGTGTGAGGAAAAAAATGCCACAGTTTAAATATTTCTACGATAGCTATTAATAAATAGTTTTTTATACTGCTACCCAGAGTCACCACTAGGAAAATAGGAAAATTTAATTCTCCAAAGGAGTAATAGCATAGCAATGGCACTTAGACTCACATACCACTTCATAGTGCTTTAGAGCCCTCTCTAAGCAATTTAGAGAGTCAGCACATTGCCCGCCCCCCCCAAAAAAATCTGGGTGCTCATTTTACCCACCTCAAAAGGATGGAAGGCTGAGTCACCCTTGAGCCTGGGGAGATTCGAACTGCCAAATTGCAGGCAGCTAGCAGGCAGCGGAAGTAGCCTGCAGTACTGCACCCTAATTATTGCGCCACCACAGCTCTTTACTTTCAGTTACCTGTCAAAACTTGCAACTATAAATATTTGTTCAACATTTATTATATACAATATCTTTTCAATACCAAATAAAAGTTAATGAATGGAATAGTCATTGTAATGATAAATAGAACCGATGTACTAATAAAACTCTTGTTCCTGTAAACTTTAAATGTGTGAAATGTGGTATCATAAGGGAAGACAAGCTTCTTACAAGCAAAACAAATGAGGAAGCCTACAGGAATGGGAGGGAGGGCAGAGGGAAGGAAGGGAAGGGAAGGAAGAATTTCCAATCCTTTCCACTGCTTTCCACAAGGAAACTCAATGGGGAAGCTGGCAGGAAGGCAAAAGTCCCTCGGTTCCATTTGCTTTTTTTCCCACCTATGATGATTTTGTTTCTCTCTTAGGTTAATTAGATAAGATAAGATAACTCAATAAGGCAAGGAATATTTAGTAATGTATAATTCTCAAATTTTGCTGATGGAAGAATAATATATGAAATAATTATGTAGGGATTGAATTCGAAGTACAAATACTTTGTTCATACATCACTATAATGTGTTATTTGCTTAATTGGTGAACAATATCTGGCTCACATAGTGTAATATGCCAAACCAGTAAATAGGCCAAAATTGCTTAAATTGGGAATTCTTGGGTCTTGCCAACATAATTTACTGAATTCAAAACTCAAATATGAACTCCTTCAGTACAATTATCCTGAGCTTATTAAGCACTCTTATTACTAAGATAAGATTACTTCTTACTAAGCAAAATCATTATTCTATTTAGTGTCATTAAGAGACTAGAAACTAGAACAAAAAACAAATCCTATCAAGTAATTATTTAAAAAGCAGGAAAACCAAATCTATTGCATTTCATTGGTTCAGTTAGTGCAGAAATGGAATAACAGTTCTTAATAGTGCCATTTGTAAAATCAAGATATAAATGAAGAACGAGTTTAATGTTACCGTTTAAATAGTTGGATCCTCACTTCAATTAAATGCTCAAGATTGAGAAAAGATATGGTCAATAAACTTAATCTGATTGTTGCTTTTTCAACTGTGCCAATGTTGAAAATGTGTGTTTCCAAACAGAAGCTAACCATAGTTTATTAATTCTTTCTTTACTCTAATTTAGATATTATTCTACATTTGTAAATTTTGTTTAAAAATTCTTCATACTGATTTGGAGAATTCATCCATGAATATTTTTTAGTTATGCTCTTTTTAATATTTACAGGTTCCACCAATATTTTGGCACATACTCTGAATGGAATTCAACATACACAAACAGCAATGTTGCATATAATATTGGGTAAGTATTGTACACCTGAAATGTTAGAAAGGAATAGAATAATAAATATCTGGTAGCCTTGCTTTTTGTACATGCAATAAACAGGATTCTATCCAACATTTGTCAAAATTATGATTCAGTTCTTCTGTGGGATGAAACATACTTTCTGGAATTTATTTTGAATTTATTGCAATGTGACAATTGTGTTGGATACTGTTTCGTTGACGTAGTATGTGTCCCATTTAAG
>JAPKID020005495.1:0-11097 GCA_026931265.2 Tropidonophis doriae | reverse complement strand
AGATAGATAGATAGATAGATAGATAGATAGATAGATAGATAGATAGATAGATAGATAGATAGATAGATCGATCGATCTTTGGTGGTGCAGTGGTTAGAATGTGGTATTGCAGGCTAACTGCTCACACTGCCAAGAGTTTGATTCTTTCTTTCCTGACTAGCTCATGGTTGACTCAGCCTTCCATCCTTCCGAGGTCAATAAAATGAGGACCCAGATTGTTGGGGTGGGGGCAATAAACTGACTCTGTAAACTGCTTAGAGAGGGCTGTAAAGCACCATGAGCTGGTATATAAGTCTTAAGTGCTATTGCTATAAAAACATAAATGGAACTTTAAATGACTGAACATTGAGCAAGGAGAAAGGTACTGTGGGATTTATCCTTGATTATTTAATGTATTTATGGTTAAATACATAAGGAATTGTAGAAGTCAGATCTTAAGGGTATATTAGTTGGGGATGTGAATATACCTATCCTTTTGTATACAGCAGATACCATGTTGTCGGTTGAGATAAATTATACAATGCCATGCAAAGTATGGTTCTGAAAATTAATGCATCAAAATCCAATGTAGTTGTGCTTGATGGGGAACATTGAGAGAATGATATCAAGTTATGCATATGTTAAAAAAAAACCAAAGCAACTAGATGAATTTGTGTATTTTGGTCAAATATTTACAAAAATGGGGAATTGGGCCAAAAAGGTTTTGAAATATGTACAGTAAATGATGATAGAGAAGTAGTGGGTGGTATGTAGCCTGCTCTAAGGTAGGAAGATTTGTAGAACAAGATAGCTGTAAATCTGTTTCTGTACAATTTGTTACAGGAAGTAAGCGTTTAGTATATTAGGAGAAACAGTAAAGTAAGCTGAATGTAGTAGGAACAGTGTACCCAAGAAATGTTCGTGGTCAAACAAGAAAGAAAAGTCCAAGACTCTGTGCTCAGTTGATGAATGAATGAGGATTTGATACAAAAATAAATGACCCATACCACAGAATGCACTTTAATCATATAGAGAAAATGAAAGAGGATTGAATTGCAGAACAAGTATATAACAGGAGAGCGAGTGGAATAGAAAGCAAGAAGACCTGGAAAGTTTTATGGTTCAGTTGATTTGATATGGTATTGGAAAAGGGAGTGGTGAGAACAAAAGTCAGTGGCTGAAAGATTCAGTATATAAACGTAGTGATTATAATGACATTTTGCAGGGATAGAAAGGTATGGAGATGTATTGTGAATGATATTAATGTAAACTAGATTTAACATTTTATTTTATTTTTTCTTCATGCTACATTTTGACTTTTTGTTTCTTATTCCTTCTTTGCACTTTGCGTGTGATTGCTTATCCCAGAAGGGAATAATGCAATTGGAATTCAGGTAGGCATTTATGAATCAATTTAAATCAAAGTTAACATATACTGCAATAGGAAATCTTGGTTTATACTGTACTGAAGAGAAGCATCAATATGTTTGCGCATTGTGTACATATTCTAGATTGTTCCTATATGTACAGTCTGCATTTCATCTTCATATTTATCTATAATTTGTGCTTAAGTATTTTGGAGCTACGTTTTGGCAACCATATTTTCTTTCCCATGTTCCTCCTCTAGGACAGCCAATTCATGCATGATTTCTCTTTGGAAGTGAGCCTTACTATAACTTCTAGGGCTCAAGTTTTGTACCATTTCAAGATCTCTGGCATTTCTTCTAAAGTTGTTAGAAAGCTTAGTTTGGAACAGCTTTCTTCACGTGGTGCCCTCCAGATGTAGAGTGCAAAGATGTTTATGCTAGAATATTATGTAAAATCTTAGAACATGCTTGAATGGTTAAAGGGCCTGCTTGATGCCCGGAGTTGTATAGTACCTGAGTTATTTCTTGGAAGAATCAGCTTAAAGTAGTGAGAAAGTTATATGGGCAGTTTTTAGATCACAAATATTTCGTGAAAGGAATGAAGGAAAGCATCTGGTCTTAGGGAGTTTGATCTGGACTATAAACAAGACCTGAATGATGAATCCTATCAATTGTGAATTCTCAGTATTATATATGATTTAATTTGGTTCCTTCTCTAGTCATATATTAGTATTATTGCGACCATATATGTAACACAAGTTTCTCATTCGCATTTTGTTTGATTTTTTACTTTATGGTTTTCTTTTCAGACAACTCGTGGTGAATTTGACTCCAGTGAGTATGATGTTAGAAGACGCTATCAGGACTTTCTTTGGTTGAAAGGAAGACTTGAAGAAGTGCATCCAACACTTATTATTCCGGTAAGACTTTTTATTGACATCCATAGAAAACTGGGTTCCAGAGATAGAGCTCTAAAATTGGCAATGGCAGACTACCAGAGAACAGAGTTTTGGGGCTGTTTCCCTGTTGGGTTCATTATTTATTTGTTTGTTTGTTTGTTTGTTTATTTGTTTGTTTATTTATATTTATACCCCGCCCTTCTCCAAAAAGGACCCAGGGCGGCGCACAAATACAAATATGACAAAAATAGCAATTTTGTTTTTGTTTTCTTTTTTAAAAAACTATTAAATCCAAGTCCTGTGCTAAAATATTGTAAAATCCCCTTAATTAAAATCTATCTAAAAACAGTCAAAAACGGGAGGTTACGCTAGGCCGCCTTGTTGGAAAAGGTGTTTTGAGACGCTGGCGGAAGAGGCGGAGGTCTGAGATGGTACGCAGTTCAGGGGGCAGGTCGTTCCAGAGGGTCGGGCCCACCACAGAGAAGGCCCTACCCCTGGGTGTCGCCAACCGGCATTGCCTGGCCGATGGCACCCTGAGAAGGCCCTCTCTGTGGGAGCGGATCAGTCGAAGAGATGAATGAGGCAGAAGGCGGTCTCGCATATAACTAGGCCCCGAGCCATGGAGCGCTTTGAAGATGGTCATCAACACCTTGAAGCGTACCCGAAAGGCCACAGGTAGCCAGTGCAGCTCGCACAGGACAGGTGTTATATGGGAATGCCTAGCGGCTCCCATGATCACCCACACAGCCGCATTCTGGACTAACTGTAACCCTCGAGTGCACATCAAGGGGAGCCCCATGTAAAGAAGGTTACAGTAGTCGAGCCAAGACGTCACGAGTGCTTGAGTGACTGTGCAAAGGGCAGGCTGGTCCAGTAAGGGGTGCAATTGGCGCATCAAGCATACCTGATAGAATGCCCCCTTCGCCACGGCCGCCACATGGTCCTCCATGGACAGCCAGGAATCCAGGAGGACACCCAAATTGCGTGCCCCCTCCACAGCGGCCAGTTTTTCGCCCCCGATGGCCAGTGTTGGCGTTATCTGGCTGAACAGGGGTGCCAGAAACCATAGCCACTCAGTCTTGGACGGGTTGAGCTTGAGTTTGTTACTACCCATCCAGACCCGTATGGCCTCCAGACACCGGGACATCACCTCGGCGGCATCGTTGGGGTGATCTGGGGTGGATATGTACAACTGAGTATCATCAGCGTACAGGTGGTATCCCACCCCAAAACCACGGATGATCTCGCCCAGCGACTTCATGTAAGTGTTGAACAGGAGAGGAGAGGACTGACCCCTGAGGCACCCCACATACGAGGGGTCTCGAGGCTGACCTCTGCCCCCCTGCCAACACACATTGAGACCGACCAGAGAGGTAGGATGAGAACCACCGTAATACGGTGCCTCTCACCCCCAACCCCCCGAGTCGGTGCAATAAGATACCATGGTCGATGGTATCAAAAGCTGCTGAGAGGTCTAATAGGACTAGGATAGAGGAACATCCCCTATCCCGCGCCCTCCAGAGATCATCAACCAATGTGACCAATGCCGTCTCAGTGCTGTGACCGGGTCGGAAGCCAGATTGGCGCAGGTCTAGATAATCAACTTCCTCCAGGTGTCGCAAAAACTGTTGAGCCATCACACTCTCTACAACCTTCGCTAAAAAATGAAGGTTGGAGACTGGATCCGGGGTGTGATAATCAACTACTAAAAAGATAACAAAAATATGCTATTTGGTACAAATACACAGACAAGTTTAAATTAAGAGCTCTCCATAGATCATTATTGGGCCTAAGAGGCAGTGAAGAGAGCGGAAACAGAAGCAGGGATGTAGAGCTGGTTTGCTAGTTCAGTTACGGAAGTAGTCTCACAGATCAGCATTACCAAGCATTTTTCTAACCAACTCTACATCCTTTGTCCACAAAACTGATGAACTAGAGCTATGGATGGCAGTGAATCCCCAGCCACACCAAAAGCACTCTCAGGGTAAGTTTGCTGCCACCTCTTGATGGTGTCATGTAACTTAGAGAGTGCTGTGCTAACATTTGCATCTGGTGGAATATAAACAGTAATGATAACAATAACAGAAATCTCTCTAGATAAATAAAATGGACAACAAATGATGGTTAAGAATTCCACATCCGGAGAACAATGTGTATAAGTAACTCTACTGTTAGTACACTAGTCATTATGTGTGTAAATACAAAGTCCTCCACATTTGCTTTTACTGGAGTTGCTGTTTCTGTTGAAATGGTGTAGGGTGCAATTAGTTAGCTCCCTTGACATGTCTGGTACAAATGGATGAAGCCAGGTCTCTGGATCATCACACAGCAATCGCAAATGAGCTTATTTTAATCAAGCCTGTCTAAAGTCTATTCTTCCTAGATTTGTGCAGTACGTGTAGTGTACCACCAGAGGTAAGAACACTCTAGACCACATGTACTCAAACTTAAGACAGGCATATAGAACAATCCTCCCCTCCCATCTGGATACGTTTGACCACATCTCTCTGCTACTGTGCCCAAAGTATATCCCCCTTAGGAAAAGAATATGGCCAGTCAGGAAAACTGTCAAAATCTGGCCAGAGGGAGCACTGCCGGTTGCAGGACTGCTTTGAGACTACTGAGTGGAGTATATTTGAACATTTGGAGCTACAAGTATTCACTGACACTGTACTCTCATATATTAAAACATATACAGATAATGTAACAGTGAATAAGCGCATCAGAATTTACAGTAATCATAAACCTTGGATGTCAGCAGAGGTACAATCATTTCAAAGAGTCCAAAACTCCACCTTCAAGGTAGGAACTGAAGACAGATAAAATGAAACTTTATCAAAGGCAAACTTGAGAAAAGGCATTAAGGAGGCTAAACAGAAATACAAACAAAAGGTAAAGAGGCATGTGGAAGATAATAGCTCAAGACAGGTGTGGCAGGGGCTACAGTATCTAACCAACTATAAAGGCAATATTAAAGAAATAGTCAATACTAATACCCTGCTGGTGGAGGAGCTAAATAGCTTCTTTGCCCACTTTGAGGTCAAAAGACCTGTCTCTGTGGTTCTAGCCCAAAGGCCCTCTAACCTCCAGTCACTATGTTAGGATAATCATCCTGATGTTGGGTTGACAATATATATAAGCCAGGATTCTTAAAGAGTATATGTAACTTTAAGGACTATGTGGAATCTGATTGGCTGTGCTTCCCAGCTCAATCATAAAGACAGCTGGAAACACAGTTCATTCTCTTTTTGCTTTCCTTTGCTTCCTGAATGCCATTGAGAAATGAGCTGAACCTGAAGACAGAAGAGAAGTATCATGGTTTAGACTTACTGTAAGATCACTGTGGTTTTGGTGTTTATTGTTAGAGGAGTTAGTATCACTGTTTGGAAGAAGTATTTAGTTACTACAAAAGTAAAGACTTTATTTTTTCTAATATCAGTGTTTGATAGTTATTGTGCACTTTAAGCAACATATCTCTTGCTGTCTGGCATATTGCACTATTCCGCCTTTATTTTCCAATGGGGGTGTTTTTTACCCCTAACACACTCACCCTAGATGAACATCAAGTGAGAACTGTGCTGAAGGCTGTAAATCCCAATAAAGCTGCAGGTCCAGACGGGGTGCTGGGGAAAGTGGTAAAAACCTGTGCTGACCAATTAACAGGGATCCTGACATGGATTTTTAACATCTCCCTGTGACAGGCTAAGAGTCCCATCATGCTTGAAAGCAGCCACAATTATACCAGTTCTGAAGAAAGCAGACATAAACAGCCTGAATGACTATAGACCCATTTGCACTGATGCCTTGGTGATGAAATGCTTTGAGAGACTGGTCCTACAACACCTCAGGTTCTGTCTTCCACCAAATTTTGATCATCACCAGTTTGCTTATAGAAGCAACAGGTCAACAGAGGATGCCATCCTCACTAGTCTACATATTGCACTGAGCCATCTTGAGAAATCTGGGAATTATGTCAGAATGCTCTTTATAAGACTATAGCTCATTGAAAAGCTGACTGACCTGAATTTCCCTCTGCTCACTTATGGCTGGATCAAAGACTTTTATTAGATAATGTGAATGGATGATACAAGACTCAGGCTTCAGTGACAAACAACAGTTCTTTATTAGACAAATCTAGCACTGGCTTATCTGACAGCTAGCTCTTTTATAGGGAGTTGTCAGATGGCTCGGCCAATCAACTTTGAGTATTTCCCCCCAGAATGGAGGACCTTGGTGGAGCCTACTATTTGGCAGTCAGTATGTAACACCCCTCCCCTCTTAGTTGGGTTAATCCAACTAGTGAAGTAGTCACACAAATAAGCAGCATGCTCAAAAATGCTCTAAGACCTGCACAGTTCAGTTGGTACTTCAGTCAAGTCAGATGGACCTATTGACTCTCCAGCTGCTATTGATGGAAACTCCTGGAAACTTCCTGGAGTGTGGCTGGAGTTCTCGGAGCCTGTTTGCCTGGAACTCACTGCGGGCCTCCAACTTCCTTAGCTAAGTACTCCAGTTCTTGAGGAGTCTGTGGAAGGAGTGTATGATTGCTCCTTTTGGATAGGGCTTTGGCTAATTCATGCAAGAGATACCTCTGAGTGGAATGGTTGAGTCAGCCTTGGAGTTGGTCAACTTCAACTTCTACCTTCCTTGAGCTCTAAATGGTAAGAGCAAGGGCCAGTGATTTCTACAATTGTGGTAGGAACCCAGAGTGCCCCCAGTATAGTTGTGGGCATGCACTCAATCCCCTGTTCTAAATGACTGTAATTGGCTGGTCGAATCAATGGGCAGTTTGGCAGAATAGTTTGGGTGCAGCCAGTTATGGGAGACCTCAGCTAGCAACCCATTAGCAATTCAGAGGGGCTTCTGCCAGCCATGGCATTTGGTGTGATGTACTGTACAAGGAGGAATTGATCGATTCAGGTTTGCCAATCACCAGGCCCCATCCTGGATAGGGCTTCCTTTGCAGATCGCACTATTCTCTCTGCCTGGCTATTGCTAGCGGGATGGGATGGGATGAGCAAGGCATGTCTGATTCTCTGCTCTGCTAAATAAGTCTGGAATTGGATGGCTGTAAATTGGGACCCGTTGTCTGAGGCCAGAACATCGTGCAGGCTGTGCATGGATAAAAGTCTCCATAGCACCTTGATGATTGCCTCTGCCATGGTAGTGGTCATGAGGACTACCTCTAACCATTTCAAGTAGGCATCCACAACTACGAGGAAAGTTTGCCCATGCATGAGGCTGGTAAAGTCAATGTGTACCCTAGATCAGGGTGCATTGGGTCTTTCCCATTCATGTGTGGGCATCTCTAGGGAAGCTGTTCAGGATTCCTGGCATGGTGTGCAGATTGCTACCCATTCTGTGATCTCCCCATCCATGTTAGGCCGCCACACATAACTCCTTGCCCAATATTTATCCGGAGAATCCCCGGATGCCCTACATGCAAGGTCCCTAATACTGCAATTCGCAGTTTGGGTAGAACAATCAACCAGTACCCCCATAGTAAACATCCCCTCAATATAGACAGTTCATTTTGTTTTGCAATAAATGGTTTAAACTCAGCCCCAACCTGCCCCTTGGGCTACCCCTCCACACCAAGTTTAGAAACTGAGAGATGGTCTTGTTTCTCACTGCGTGGTGGGCAACCTCATTTGATGACACTGGGTTGGCCTCAAGGCAATCAATAAGCAAAACCAGCACCTCGGGGATAGGATCATCCAAACGTTTGGGCAAAGGGCACATGCTGAGGGTATCAGCATGACCCAAAGCCTTACCTAACTGGTGAACGAGGCAGTAGTTATAAGCCAAGAGGAAAACAGTCCAGTGAGTCATACACAGCAAGAGGGATGCAGGAGTGGGCCGGTCCTCAGCCAAGAGCCCCAACAGTGGTTTATGGTCTGTGAGAAGTTCAGTCTCAGCTGTACACATACTCATGGAACCCCTTGACCTCTCCCACTGTAGCCAGTGCTTCCCTGTCCAACTGGCTGTAGTTGCGTTCAGTGTCAGAAAGGGTCCTGGAATAATATGTGATAGGGGCTTCAGTTCCATTGGATGACTGAGGACTGTCCTGATGCCGAAAGGTGATGCATCACATGTTAACACCAATGGGAGAGACTGGTTGTATTGCACCAGGAACGTATCAGCTGACAGCAACTGTTTGACAGCAGCAAACCCAGCGGCTTTGGTTCTGCCACAAGTCCACTTGGCCTTCTTTCTGAGGAGCCAGTGCAACAGTTTGGCTATAGTTTCTTCCTGTTGCAAGAAAACGCTATTAAAGTTGAGAAGTCCAGGAGTGTCTGTAGATCGGTCTGGTTACAAGGTATGGGGGTGTCCTGAATAGCTTTAATTTTAGTGTTTTTGGGGTGAATTCCAGAGCCGTCTACAAAATACCCCAGGAATTCCACTTGGACCTTCAATTTGATATTTTTCCTTTTTCAAAAGGAGGCCCTTCTCTCTAATTCTGGCCAAAACCACTTGCAAACATTTGAAAAGTTGTTCCTTACTTACAGCAGATATTAAGACATCATCAAAATAAGGGATGACTTCTGGTATCCCCTGCAAAAGCTGTTCCATGATGCTTTGGAACAGTTCAGGGGCAATGCTAATGCTGAATTTATTTATTTTTATTGTATTTATTTATTGTATTTCTAGACCACCCCGAAGGGACTCGGGGTGGTGATTGTAATCTAGTGCATTTGAATGTACCCCTATGTGTCACAATGGTTTGGGCCTCCACTGTGGTGCCATCTACCAGCAATTGCTGATATGCCTGCGCCAAATCTAATTTGGCAAGTATATTCCCCGGGCCTAGGGAATGCAGTAAATGCTGGACAATTGGTACCAGATATGTGCTCTGTTGGAGAGCTTTATTTAGGGTGCATTTATATTCTGTGCAGATGCAAACAGACCCATCGGGCTTTACGGAGGTCACAATAGGGGTCTCCCAGTGTGTGATCGACCAGCTCCAGAATCTCCTGGCCATTCATTTGAAGCTAATTCTTGGTCAATTTTAAGTCAGAGGGCAAAAGGGACCCCTATTTGGAGAGTTGGAGGGCAAAAGGGACCCCTCTGGGGCTTCAATTGAATGGGGGATATGTTGGGGTCAACGTTAAATGCTATAGGAGTCCCCACATACTTGTCAAGCCTCCGCTGAAGATGTCCTCGAACTTGCGGAGTAATTCTTCAGCCCTGTCATTTCAGATGGCATTGATGCCGGTCATTCCCACACCTAGTGATTCAAACCAGTCTAAGCTGAGCAGGCTTGGAAGGGAACTGCTAACCACTGTCAATGAGAGCAGTCCATCAAAACTTTTGAATTGGACATTGAATGTCCCACAGCCTAATATGGGGGTTTGATTCCCCTGGTAGTTGCTAAGCCTCAGCTCTTGGTGCTTCCGTTTATGCCTTTACAGGCTCGGGATGGCCTTCTTCAGTGTGGCCCAGGATACGATGGTCAGGGATGACTCAGTATCAGTTTCCATGCTGCATGGTGACCCTTTGATATAGATGGTTACTCACAGGTTTTTGTTTTTTGGCATGCTGGCTTGCCAGATTTTTGTCTGGAATGCTTCAGTTGATTCCACTCTCTCTTACTTCTGCTGGGGCTTTCAAAAGTCTCATTTGGGTGGCCTCAGTTTCCCTGACTGGCTAAATGTGTTCTTTGGTTGTTGAGCAGCTGGTATTCCCCTCTGCAGACTTGGGCCAGGTATTCTCTTTGGTCACACCACTGACAGATGGTGTCCCTGAAATGGCAGACTGATCTTTGGTGGTTTCCTCTGCAGCCGGCGCAAGGCAGGAAATACTTTTTAATTTTGCATGCTGTCTTCTTCCTGTCAAATTGCAGGTGGAAAATCTCATCCAATGTCTCGTTCAATGTTTTCGTGATGAATTTTGACAGCTCTGAGCATGTTTTTTGGACTGCCATGTTTCTACAGGGTCTTTGTTGATTTTGTTGAATTGAGTGCAATGTGAGGTTTGTTGTGGCCAACAGCCTGCACTGTAGATTAATGTCTCTTACCCCACATATTATCTGGTCAAGTAGCAGCTCATCTAGATTACAGAATTTGCTATACACTGAGGCCTTATGGTGAGCGGCATTGTATTGGTTTATAGTCTCCCCTTCTCTCTGGTTGCAGAGATTAAATTTGTGCTGCTGAACGAATTTAGAAGGCTTTTACACTTAGTGCATCTTTAGTGTAATGCCAACCAGGTGATGGTCTGTACCAGCATTGGTTCAGATGGAGCCTTGGTGGTGCTGAAGACCTCTATCCCACAGTAGCTCAGGAATAGAGCCCTCTTTCGGTTGTCTGAGAGACTGAGAAGATTGTTTGCTTCCATGAAACACTTGAACCGCATCATGTGTTCTGTAGCGGGATTGAAGGGAGCTGGAGGGGTGTGCGTAATCATTTTGCTGAGCTGAGGCAACTTTGAATTTGCCACTCAAAATGGCCACTTAATGCCCGGACAATGCTTTGACTGGATTGTACTGGTGGATTGTATTGTCAGCTCTTTCTGCTTAGTTGTCTTCTGGCCCCATCTTTATCATCAATATTAGATTGAGTGAATGAATGAGACAGGGCTCAGGCTTCAGTGACAAACAACAGCTCTTTATTAGACAACTATGTACAAATCCAGCACCAGCCGGTCTGACAGCTAGCCCTTTTATAGGGACCTATTAGATGGCTCGGCCAATCAACTTTGAGTATTTTCCTGCCGGGATGGGTTAGGGTTAGAGTCGAAGGAGAGAATGATCTGTCCATGACAGGGGTGTGATGACTACCGTATTTTCCAGCGTATAAGACGACCGGGCGTATAAGACGACCCCCTAATTTTACAGTTTAAAAAACAGGTTT
>JAPKID020005494.1:0-11097 GCA_026931265.2 Tropidonophis doriae | reverse complement strand
GTTGCACGTTGGGCCATTCTTCTCCCTCCCCCGGCCTGAGGAGGCTTCTCTGAAGCCTGTGTAGGGCGAAAAACATCCCAATGGGGCAGACTGGAAGTTTGGGAACGAATTGCCGAGTTGCCAATTGGGCCATTTTTCTCTCTCTGGAGGCTTTAGTGAGGGCTGTGCACATGTGCCGGGGGGGGGGGTGTTGTGCATGCATGCTCCAGGGGACATTGCATTATGGGTGTGGGCACAGACATGCCACCTGCCATGCTGCTCCCATTTTTGGCACTCCTTGACAAAAAGGTTAGCCATCACTGCTCTATGCCATTCTTATTGCTAAGAAACAGGTGCTTCAGCAGCACAAACCTACAGTTATAATGTCAAATACTAAATAAATTGAATGCCTAATGTTACTTGCAACTTGTTTAAAGATTTGAATGATGTTTGGAGAACATAATCATCCTTTATAGAAGCTATGATGTAAAACTTTCTATACTTATGTATATGGACAAAATGCCTTAGTATTTATTTTGCTATTATCATTTTGCTTTTTGCCATTTTCTTGCTCTTTTGTTGCTGCTGTTCTATTTAATTAAATAAAGCAAAAAAATTGAAATTTTTTTCCTCCTTCCCCAACACAGTGTGTTATGTGAACAGAATGTACTTGGTTAACTTATGTTTCAGTGTACTGTATGACATTTTCATATACAAGAATGTTATCTGAGTATAGTTATTATATATAGTAGAGAAATTTCAATGTGAAGACTGATAAACTTAATTCTATAAACTGATCATATCCAGTAAAGTTTCTTTCATCATATGAAATTATGTTTACAATTAATTTGTTCAAATACTGTGCAATTATTATTCAATGAGAAGCCATGGGAAATTCTTTGCATTTATTTATTTATTTATTTAATCAAATTTAGAGATTGCTCACAGAGCAGCATACAATATCTTTTTTTAATTGGTGATGGCTGTTGTAAAGTATTTCAGAATTTATAGATTATTATTTCTTTATCTCTCTTCATCTTTTTGCAAGTATTCATTTGTTGGAGGAATAATAGATTTAAATGAACAAAAGTCTTGCTATCCAAGGACAAGAGAGAAATAATCAATTAGGGCCTCCCAAATAAATGATGGGGTTTCTGTCAGTTTCTAACTTCTGAACAGTTCCAGATTATAGGTTAATTTATCTGTATGCCTGAATTCCATATTCTACAGACATATGTTACTGAAAAGAGTTATATGTCAGCGGTTCCAGTAGCATATTTAATCTATAAATTCATAATATGAGGGCAGAAAACTTGAGAAAAACTAATTCACTACAAGCATATTCTTGAATGAGGTCATAAATTAGTAGTAAGACAGTAGTGTACTGAAAGTAGCTTCAGCTTCGCCTAAAACATAACTGTAACAGAAATAATCTTGTTTTGTATTCCCTTTTATATTCTATATCTATTAACTGTACATGACCTAAAGAGAATATTTGGGGGGGTTTTTCACCTCAATTGCTCCTACCAGGACTGCTAGAATAATCCCTTTTACAAACAATAGAGATTTTGTCCTCCAAAGAAACTCCAGTTTCATGAGATTTCTGGCAAACTTGGACTAGCTTTTAGGTCAGAGCAGACAGCCAAGCTGGGAGGTCTCTCAGCTTTTTAATGCATACTGCAGCATTAAAAATGGTGAAAGGATATACATTTAGACATTTTGAAGAAATTTGCCGACTCTAGCAAAAAAAAAAGAGCTTGCTGTTTAGAAAACAGATTTTATTCCTTAAAAAAGTAATTTATATCTCTGCATATTCAGTGCTTTTTTATATGTATGTGCCTGTGCAACACAATATATATACACAACCCTGTCAGGGAAAAATCCAATCAGAATTAAACAGGAACATTTATTTGTTTCTTTTCAGGTATTTCTTAGTCTGAGGCATTTTCCCAAGCATATGCCTTAACTTTTTTTGGAGGTTTGCTTATATGTATGTGTACATATATGCACACTGGTCTGACCACATTGTAAAATACAGATAGTCCTCTTCTTAAACCACAATTGAGCCCAAAATTTCTGTTGCTAAGTGAGGCATGTTAAGTGAGTTTCATTTTACAACCTTTCTTGCCACTGTTGTTAAGTGAATCACTGCAATTGTTACATTAGAAACACACGTTGAGCAAATGTGAATTCCCCATTAATTTCCTCGTCAGAAGGTTGCAAAAGGGGTTTGCATGACTCAACTACAACTATCATAAATATGGGGCAGTTGCCAAGCATCTAAATTTTGATCGTATAACCATGGGGATGCTGCAAATGGTCATAAGTGTAAAAAACGGTCATGTCACTTTTTTCAGTGTCATTGTAACTTCAGTGGTCCTTGAAAGAACTTTGTAAGTCAAGGACTACTTTTAATTGTATCACAAATCTTGTAGAGTTGGATATGTAGCAATAAAGACTTAATTGATGAACAGGAAAAATACAGAACACAAAGAAAGATATATGTGTTCATATTTAGTAAATTCTGTTTCAGAAAAATTATCTGCCTAGTGGGGACAGCAACTATCAAACACTGAGAGAAAACTTTTTTAAAACTGATTTAGTCATGTGCCCAATTCTTAACCCCTGTTAAACAGTACATTTCACATTTGAAATTCATCATTCGCCTTACCCAGAGGCCGGCTATTGTCTTGGATCCTAATATGGGGATAATAATTTTAATTCTCTACTTCCCAGATACAGTCTTGCTGCTTCTCTCTAAGGACCCTTCCACATGAGGATTCTGTGCCAGTTTGAAAGCAGCTCTGGGCCTCTCTATTCCCATGATGTCAACTGAGTGGGAAAATTAAGCTGATTTATTTCCAGCCCAGCTTGAAAGGGTGGGGAGGAATCTATTTACTTAAAGTTACTTGTTTGTTTTGTTTTTGAGATGCTGTAGCTCCCTTCTCTCATTAGGGAGAATTCTTGCCTCATATCTCCATTTGGCTTCCCTTGGGGTTCTGTAAGGGGAAAACCTACCCCAAGTGGCTTTGCTGCTGCCCATTATCCCAAGGTGAAAAAAATAGGTGCAAAACTGGCAAAATGTGAAGTTGTCTTTAGCCCTATGTTTTTCCTGTCCTGTCCTCTGGAGTAAGGATGAGCATTTTTTTTTTCTTAGTGCAGAACCTGAGGTAAACCAATTTGTGTTGCTTGATCTCACCATTTCAAATCGACAGAAATAAAGACTAAACTTCCAAATGTTTCTAAGGATTTGGGTAGCAATGTGAAAAGGTTCTGACTGCTGGCTGAATATTGCTAATTTGATATTTCCTGATGATCATAATCTCTCTGGGCCTGCAATAAGAATATCTGAGTTTGGGATATTGGTTTCAATCAAATATCTGAATTATATTGCTACGAGTTCATTTATTTATTTTAGCCTTACACAGATAAATTTAATTACTTTCTAGGAGACAGCAATATATCATGATAACAATTAAGATTTGGTTTTAAGCTTGTTTTAGCGCCTATCTAGTTAAGCTCTATTCCTTAGAAGCAGGCAAAAAGAATTTTAAATTGAAAAGGTGTGAAACACAGATTAGAGATCTTCAAAATAGAAATCAAAGGCAAACCCTCTATTTAACCTCCAGCCCATCACTGAATTGAGTTTTCTTCACACCATGCATTATTGAGTGGCATATGAAATCCATCCAAAATACAGTACATGGATACACCTAAACCGGTCCCCACTGACACATTTGAAGAATGCATTTTCTCCCATCTGCATTTAACATTCAAGTTATTCAGGTTTGACATTCCTGTATTAGACAGGTGCAGGTAGCAGCAGCATTCTCTATCCATGTTTGAATTGAGAAAACCAAATAAGCTTGGAACTGTCAGTACTTCTGCACATTGTATCCTTCAAGTTAAGCTTGATTTCTAGTGGTTTCATGGTCAAGCCCATGTAGTTCTCTTGAAAACAATATGGAAATGATTTGTCATTTCCTTCTTCCGGAATGGTTTTCCTTTTGCAAATAGTCCTTGAGTTACAACAGTTCATTTAGTGACAGTTCAACATTACAGTAGCACTGGGAAAAAATTACTTATGACCAGTTTTCACACTTAACAACCTTTGTAGCATCCTCATGATCATGTGATAAAAGTTCAGAAGCTTGGCTTATGACCACTGCTGTGTCTCAAGCTCATGGGGATCACTTTTGCAACCTTTGGACAAATCAATGGGAAGCCAGATTCAGCTAACAACTGTGTTATTAACTTATCAACTGCAGTGGCTTAACAATTGTGGCAAGAAATGTCACCAAATGGGACAACATTCACTTAACAAATGTCTCACTTAGCAACAGAAATCTTGGGTTCGATTGTGGTCATAAGGTGAAGACTACCTGTATTTTTTTAAGGGCCCTGGATTTCTTCAAGATCCCATAAGATCAACTTGAAAGACACTAAAGGACAGAATGTGGAGAACTAGCACAAGCATTTTCCCACAGAGGAATTAAGTAGCTGAGCAATTAAGTCATCTATTTTCTCATTATCCTGCACAATCTAATTCAGGCTACGTTTGTGCCCACTAGACAATTGGAAGCCAGTACCATCTTTCAGTGCAAGCATCATATACTGCAATCCCTGTGTCTTGCACTGGTAAACCACCACAATACATATCAATTGCAGCTTTAGAGTATTTCCAATGGTAGCCTCACAAAACGCATGTTACAGTAGCAATGCCAGATTGTAATGAAGGCATAGATAACTATGGTATCACCAAGCCATCCATGAAGTGACTCCAGTTAGCATATTAACTGTAGTTGTACAACATGTCCTTGTCACAACTGCAAATCCAGCAATAGCTGCAAGTCAAGGAACATCCCTAAACTAAACTTATTTTTGCTGGGTTCAAGCCCATGCCAAACAGGATTCACCTCAATTCTCAAGTCCAATTTCCTCTTTACCAATAGCGCTCCAGTTTTGTCTGAATATAATTTCATCTTGTTCTCTCTCATCAAGCCAGTTACAAGCTCAGCCAAAATGCAAGAATGCCAAATGGAATTAGAGAGTAGGAAGCTGTAGTCCTCTTATTAGCATTCTGAATACACCTCATTCCAAATATCTCAGTGATCTCTCCCAGCAATGTCACTATTAGGTAGCGGCGACTACAAAGATCTGTAACCTCAGTGCTCAAAAATGGACCACCAGCAACACATTTTGAACTCAACTTTATAGGACAGGACGCAACTGTTATAAAACTGCTCCCAAGTCTCAACTCTGTCAGTGGTATTGAAGTCCTGGAAGTTTATTAGAGTTGCATCCCCCCACTCCCTTCCCTTTTCCAATCTCTTTTCTTGCATAAATCATCTACTAAGGTGGTTACATGGACTACCAATATTTAAAATATGGGATTGGCTTTAAATGTATATTTTATCAAAGTCCCATGCTAGACACATTACATAGAAATATCCTCTGTGTGTATGAGAGGGTGGGAGGGAGACAGATGATCAGGGTTACATAAATTTGCCTCTTTTCCAACAATGATTATCATCTCCCTTAACTAGCAAGCAAAGGAAAAGCTGTACTGAAGCAAGACAGTACCCTGTCTTATTGGAGAAAAGACATTCAGCTTTTGCAGAAAGTACAATTAGTGTCTTTCTGGCATTGCCTTCAGCAATTTTTGGCATGAGGAGAAAGAATCTGTTTCTTTGCATTTGTGTTCATTCTCACATGAGCAGAATGACAGTGCTGACACAGAAGCATAATTCACCAAAAAGGAGAGAATATCCTTCCCCCCCCCCTTGAAAAAAAGAAAGGAAGGAAGAACAATGTCTCTGCCTTACTGTTGGCTCCACCTAGGAGGCAGCGACAGAACCATGCAGATGGTAGAATGTGTTTTGTAGAATCCATGCAGATTCTACAAAACACATTCTATCCTAAACTTTTGGCATTTGACTCTTCCATCACTGCACTTATATTAAAAATTCAGTACAAAGATTTGAAATAGATTTGTGCAATTAAATACAGTTACACCTGGATTAATGACAGTGATTGGAAGTGGAATTGCCATTGCTAAGTGACACTGTCGCAGAGCACAACATCGCATGACCAACCCTTTAGCAACAACAATTCTGGCACTTCCAGTTGCATTGTTAAGCAAATTTCTTGGGAGTCCTTGTGACAAGGACTCTTGGAGTCCTTGTAGCAAGGATGTCACACATGGTCATCATTTGCTTGGTCCTGCCAGCTTCTTCATTGACTTTACTTGTCAGAAGCTGGCAAAAACAGCAATCTCATGACCATGGGGACACTGTGATGGCTGGAAGATTGAGCATTGAGCTGTGGTCATTAACCCAGCTCAGAATTTACAAAATATTGAACTATTTGTCAAGATCTGTCTTGTTATAGAAATCATCATGGAGAACTGAAAGGCAGTTTGCCATACTCTTATGTCCCAAGTGTCATTTTCTCCAGTCGTAAAATTATTGTCACATAGAGCAGTGGTCCCCAATGTTTGCTGTTTGGTGGCTCAGGTGCGGGAGGGGGGAAACTGGCCTGCGCAAACAGTAGACCAGTGCACATGCAATTTGACTTTCGCAAGATGAGCAGCACACATGTGTGTACATGTACTGGCCTGCCACTCGCACAAGTTGAGCTGTGCGTACCAGCCCACCCCTCGCGCTGCCCGGTTTCATATGGGCCACAGACTGGTAATGGGCCATGTCCCAGGGGTTGGGGACTTCTGACATAGAGCAACGCCTTTGAAAATAATTACTGTATCTTAATTATACTGTAGTACAATTCTTGAATTTCTTTTGAAATTACAAAATACATAGCAATTTTTTTAAAGGTAACATATACCGAGATTTACAAAACTATGCTTTCAGCCATTGGATTTTTTCTTCCAAACTTTCAGATGTTTTTGTATTAGCAGTTGAAGAGTTGGCAGTGTTTTACACTTGTGGAATCAATTATTCAGAGACCAGTGTAGAAACCATTGTTCAACACGGCAAGTACATAAAGCCAAAGGAAATTCTTCCAATTTTATCTCTCTATAACAATATTCATAATAGGGTCTACTCTGTTCTACCTGGCAAGCTAAGACCTATAATGTTCTCAGGCTTTACAGTGGAAACATAAAATTTCATAGAGTTCAAAAAGAACATGCTTTAAAAAAAGGCTTTAAGGTTAATTGTTTCCTTTTGCAGTTTAGAGTATTTAGTATGCTTTTGTGGCACAGTGCATGTCTATGACATGATGTGCATAGCATGAGAAAAATTAGAACACGCTGTACCTTGGACATCCAATTGTAAACCATGCAAATTAAAAATCTGCATCTTGCATATAATCATCAGGGAAGAATATAAAATTAGTCACAACATGAAAATCTTGTGTGAACATAGGACAGAGGAAATCCTGTTCAACCATATACTTGCGAGCCAATATTTGCAGCTTGTAGGCAAGAAACTTGTTTTATTAAAAATTAAATCTATTATTTGTTAGAGCATGTTAGAGCAGAAATGGGACAGGGGATTCTGCTCTTTCTTTGACATAAATCAAAAATTCGGTTATAGATTTTCCTCGGATGGATGGATGGATGGATGCTGGTCTTGTTGTATTCAGGTGTTTTCCCGTGTAACACCTGAATACATCAAGACCAGCATATCTACACTCGTGAAAATCTACGGGAATGTATGTATGTATGTATGTTAGGTTTTGAGCTGATAAATAAATAAACAAGGGAGACTAGGATAGATCTATTTCGAGCTATTTAGCTCTCATCAGCTAGCCATACCCTTACTGGGATTCGAACCAGGGAAGTATTACATGTGAGGCAGTTGTAATTGCCACTAGACCACTGGTTCTTCTCCTGATCCTCCTGATATGTATGTATGTATGTATGTATGTATGTATGTATGTAGGTATGTAGGTATATATGTATATTTAAGATGTGATCACAAAATCAATAGCCTGTGATCATCTCAAAGTCTGCTGGCATATAAGGGACATCCTGCTGTTGGGCATTTTCAATAGCTGTGCTATTTTTATTTTTACTTAATATCTTCTTTGTCTTGCAAAATTCAGACAAATCATTCATATAATTTTTTGCCCACAATTTTGGTGAAATTTGAAAAACATTTGTGCCCAGTTCTTCCGTAGAGCAGTCTGTCTAGTCAGAATTGACTATATAGTGAAAGCATTAGCTAGTGTTGTCCAAGCCAGTCTGTCTAGTCAGAATTGACTATATAGTGAAAGCATTAGCTAGTGTTGTCCAAGGATCCAAGTCAAGATCTAAGGATCCAACCTTGGAAAATTAACTTCAATTCCCAGATTTCCTCAGCCAGCCGTGGTCTAAGCCTTGAATCTACTGAGACTCAGAAGATTCTTCCTGCTAACTGCTACTGGTTACATATTTTAAATTTCAGGAACTAAGGACAAACAAACTTTTACTGCTAAAGAGTTCCAATTAAAGTTTTTTTAGAGGCAGTTGCAAACAAAAATGTGCAGTCCTGTCTTTTATCCTTTTGAAATGCAGAGGTGATGTGGCAGTTTGTGTAAACAGTGTAGAAGAATGAAGAAGAAACACTTTGTGCCTATCAAAAGTTTTCCATAAAAAGAACGCATTAAGAACTCACTGTTGAACACACAATTCCAAACCTTTGAGGTACACATAGATTGAAGTCTTAAAATCTAATCACTTGCAGCTACAGTGCCAAGTAAAAGCTCATAGTCTCTAAAGTAAAATGTTACATAACAGTGCCTGTTGTCTTCTGTTTCTGCAGTTTTAATGACACCTTTCCCCCCCCCCAATGCATTTACACAGGATGGATGTTACAGTATTAACTCTTTCTATTACTGACCACCTAGAAACTTGGAGTATTTTGGCCAGTAATATATGAAGAAAGCCTTTACTCCTACTGTAGAAACAGAAGATCAGAGTAGAATCAGTCTTCCCTATAACATTTAGAAGTTACCTGCATTTAATTAATCCAACGTGTTCCTAATAAGATTTGCCTTTAAGTCTAGATCTGATCTAAGTTTTATCTTAGGTCCACCTTCTTTCATTCTATGCTGCTTACCTTATGGAAGTTATTCTCAAGGTCTATATGTATGATCTATCCTTGCTTGCTTGTTGCTGATCAACAATGCAATTACACTTAGGTTTATGGATTAGAGAGTTGAAATCAGATTTCCTGAGTTTGTATTTAGCATCTTGGATCATAGTGTCTTGCATTCCTTTACTGAACACAGATAGTAGAAGTGTTGGTTCAGAAATTAAAGAAAGGTGGGAAAAAATTAATTTTTGGCATTGGCAGAGTTTACCTTTAAAAAAATCTCCTGCCAAACAAACTGGTACTGATTTGGAGATGCTTAAATATGGCAGGACAGTGCACAAGTAAGTGCAGGTTGGTCTTTATCAAAAGCTACCAAGCATACAAACTTTGTATACGTACAAGGAACATAGGTGCACAAATCATTCTATGGAGTATTTTAAAATTTGAACAGGAGCTGATCAGGAGATCATTGGAGACAATGTATAACATAGCCAATTTCCTTCCATTCCTAGTGAGAATGGAGAAGACTTTTTATATTGCAGTGCATAATTCTATGATTTAGAATTCTTTGCAAACTTTATACAATTAGGAAGACGCCATGGTAAAATACTGCTGAAAATGCTGTCAAAAAAACTATCAGTTTCAAAAGGAAGAAAAGTTCACTGATTTCAAAGATGACTAACTTTATACTTAACATCAACTTAATGCTTAAATTACATTTTTCTGTATTCCTGAGTTCAGTGGAACTTATTCCATTGTGTGTATACTATTATAGGTGTAGTGATTTGAATACAGTCTCCAGAAGTGTAACTTTGGCTAGTACTCAGTTTTTTTCAAACTCTATGACATTGAATGAAGCTGTTGATCATTTATACACCATGCAATTAAATGTTTTAAATGATTGCCACTGCCAATGTCTGGGGAACTCTGGCAGTTGAAGTCCACCTGTCTTAAAGTTGCCAAGTTTGAGCAGCACTGCTTTAAATAATGGTAAGGATACCTTTTACAGCATAGAGAGCTGTCTATATTGGACATGCTACTCAATATCACCCTCAGCTGAAGTTGTAACTCAACTTGGAAATTCACTACATTCGGCAGCAAGATTACTTTATGCACAAAAATGGAAAGACACTTCTATCCCCATAATGGTAGAATGGCTGCAAAAGTTGATGGAGTTAGCAGAGATGACTAAATTGACTGATTTGATAAAAGAAGAAAAATATTTTGTTTCTACTTGAAAACCACTTCTGGACTTAGTGCTTGAGGTAGGGAAAAGTGAAACTTTGATTTTGGGTTTTGCCAATTAGATAGTTTTGTTTATATAAAAATAACTAGTTTATATTACAATGCAAAAATAAAAAGTTGAGGTTGGATGTTGCTATTTTATTTTATTGCACCAAAGGGAGTCAGAAATCAATGCCTTTTCTTTCTTTTTCCCTTATTTTCTGCACTTTTCCCTTCCCCTTTCCCTCCCGCATTTTTCTTTTTTTTTTCCATTTTTTAAAATTTTACCTTAAAAACAAAAAAGAAAATTTACAATGTGATTTGGAACAAACATACAAGGGAGATATCATAATGAAATTATGGTTGTGGAATGGAATGGTCTCTGTCTTGACCCATAACAAAGATGTTTGGAAAAAAATATAAGAAATATTATTTATATTTTTAGCACCATCAGACCTGTCTGTATTTGGGCAGCTGCTCACCTAAATGAAATATTTTAATAAATAAAGATCCTCAAATTTAGAAGATGTATTTCTGCGCTATGAAACTTTCCCAAAAATTCATAATACCTTTGTTGGTATATTCATTGCATTTCAGTCAGTTCAGTTTTAACAAATGAATAAGCATTCAGCCCTGAACAGTGCTTTTTGTCAGTTAAGTTTTTTATGGTTGAATTTTCCTGGCATCTGTATTTTCCAGAACTGAAAATAAATTTATTTATTCAGGTTACTCTGTTATTCATTGTAATAACATAATAACAGAAGCATTTTGAGCTGTCTGTATTAACCCCCCCCCCCCACTCCCTCTCCCCTCTCTCTGATACGCACACATACAGACAGAGACACACACATACAAA
>JAPKID020005493.1:0-11098 GCA_026931265.2 Tropidonophis doriae | reverse complement strand
TGGGATATAAATTGAATGAATGAATGAATGAATGAATGAATGAATGAATGAATGAATGAATGAATGAATGAATGAATAAAGTAAGATAAATTTGTAGCTATGTTATATCACGCTTTCCATTTGTACTAGAAAGATAAATAAAGATCATATCATTGACAAAATTTCATTCAAGATTTTATGTCTTTCAAGTTTGAAAATCATTGATCACCAACCAGTGCATAATCGTTTAATTCATGTTGACTTAAAAGTATAAATAGTGTTGATGAAGCAGGGCAACTTTAGACCATTGCTAGTTTGGATAGTAAATCGGGAATGATCTTTGTGTTTCCCTTTTATAAAATAGCTTCAGATCATCAGACAAGAAAAAAGGAAGCCAGCTGACATTTACATAGAAGTACCATATTTTTCGGCATATAAGACGCACCAGAGTGTAAGACACACAAAGATTTTGAAGAGGCAAATTTTTTAAAAAAGTTGTTGCACTCTGCAAACCTCCCCCCAAAGGCCTGTTTTTTGCAAAAATGGGCCTCTCCCTCCCCCCAAAAGGGCACGAATAGCCTTTAGGAAACTTGTAGAGTATTCCTGGGGGTGGGGGCAAAATTGAGCAAAAAGCAGCCCGTTTTTCGCTGATTTCTGCCCTCCCCGGCCTCAGGAGTACTCTGAAAGCCTCCTAAAAGCTATGCACTGCCATTTTGGTGAAGGGGGTGGAGTTTCAGGAGGCAAATAACGCTGTATTCAGTGTATAAGAAGCACTCAGATTTTCAGCCTCTTTTGAGGGGAAAAAGGTGCTTCTTATACTCTGAAAAATAAGGTACAAGTTGCATTATTTTTATATCTGGAGAACCAGCAATTTTAAGCTAATGTATAGAAAAAAATAGGAATCTGACCTTTAATGTAGTTTTAGTTTAAATGCCAATTTAAGTGTAAGGGAAATAGAAATAATGCAAAATGTTAGTTGCTTCTAACTTCTGTTTTGGAGTTAATCAAGACCGTCATACCTTATAGCCACTGTATGACCTATCCAATGACAATCAGAATACTTGCTTTTTAAAACCAATTGTTCCATGTTTAGTTTAGTAAATGTCATCTGGACTCAGTAAAAAGTAAATGACCTGCATTGAATTAGTGTAATTGAAATACAAACAAAATATAACATAGTTGAGGACTTGTACAGGAAAAGAGAAAGTTGGGAAAATTTCTCTGTATGATAAATAAAATATGAGAATATAAAGCAGGTTTAGTCATCTGTTTTGGTTATGATCTCTTTAAACCTATTGTATTGAGTTTGTAACATTTGTTCTTCACTACTAGAATATAGTCCTCCATCATCAAGGGATAAGGATAGTGTGAAATTGTAACTTCTTTTGGACTAAAAATTCCTTAATAGTTTGATCATATCTTTTTTGTGGTAATAGCATATTTGTAATTTGCCAAGAGGTTAAAGTTTTCCTTGTGAAAGCCTTTCTGATTCTTAGCTTCACTTTTATATAGAGGATGGCCCTATAAATATTTAAAAGCTTTTCAAAAGTCCACAAAATTATGTCTTGATCTATTCCAAATTTCTTTACTGTCTATAAAAATGCTACATGTTTATTTTCCAGCTCAAAAACTTATTTTTTATGAAAGCTTAAATGTCTTGCAACAGAAATGTGATATACTTTGTTGGCTAGGTATTTTGCTCCATTCAATTGGTATGGAGTTTTTTAAATTATCCAAATTTTAATCAGGATATATTTTTCTTTAAATGTCCTTGTTTTCCTCAGCATAAACTGAAAGTTGTGATTTGAGAACAGCTGATGTTTCTAAGGTTAAATTTGCAGTTTATGCAAGAAACCTAATCTCACTAACAGTGATAGGAAAGCAATTTGATCATTGAATTAGCAATTTAAGAGGTAGGAAGATCAAGGAGGTATAGATAAGATAAGGAAAAGTATAAAAGTGTACAGTAGTGGAATTTGGGGAAGGTTCAAGAGGGTGTTAACTGTTCTGTTGTAAGACAGTTAAAAGTCCTTGTAAATAATTATTTAAGCTGATACCTGGAAAAACAACATGCGTAATAAAAGTATCTCTTTTCCATGAATATTATGGACCCAATCCTGATTTTCCCCTCTACTGCATAGTTTTAAATTTTACTTTGGTATAAATGAAATGTATCTATTATTGACTTCTTAGTTCTATATTTATTTTTTCACCTTGGCTTCAGTTAAAAAAAATACACCAGGTTTAATAACAGGAAGCAGTAATTGTGTGGCTGGCATATAGTCTGTAGAAAATGAAATATGCGAGTGTCTGTAGAAAACAGAAGGGTCAGATACAATTGAACAAGGAAAATCTTTACCTTTTAATATCTGTGGAGATTCTCAGTCACCCCAGTTATCCCAAATATGCTTTTTCAAAAGGCAACTGGACTTTGTTTTCGTTCTTCAGAAGCTTCTTGGATGAGAAGCGAAACATTCAAGAAAAAACAAAATCCAGTTGCCTTTTGAAAAAGCACATTTGGAACTTATCTTTAATACCACTTTAATGGGACATTTATGCAGTAGTCTGCAACCTTGTTGGTCTAGCATTTTATTAATTATACTTTTTATTCCTAAAGTCTCCAAAATCATCAACATATCTCAAACATTTGTGTTAAGTATGCCAAATAAAAGTCTCAATTTGTATGGAACTCTACCACCTGCAGAGATTTTAGCATCTACATAGTGTTCATTAACTGACTCTCCCTGAATCTTGAATTATTTTTCGCTCCAGAGTATACTAGTTATAAGTGGTCCAACTTTCTGTATAGTTTGCAGCACATCTAGCTTTGATAATCAGCTCTCCTTTTTGTTATATATGTATTGGTGTAATTATTTTAGTCCCTAGAATACAGGAAGAATTCTCTCCCAGTCTCATTAAATCTTGTTTTAAAATAGGAATCCTCGGATTGTATTCTGTAGATTTGCGTCATCCTAAAACAGTGATGGCTTTTAAATAGTTTATCAAATTTTGGAGTTTATATCAGAATGGATTTTATAGCAAATAAGCAAACAAAGGAGGTAATTCCAGCTACATAGCACTCTTTTACTGATCAAATGCAAGAGTAGACATTCTAATGATGGATACATTTCCATTATAAATTTATTTTTTCCATGGATTCTCCGATTTATAATTTTGAAAATGTAAAACGTCCCTTAAAAAGAAAAGAAACAAATCCAGAGATTCTGAAAATACAGATAACATGCATTGTAGTGGTCGGTTGCCAAATTTTTGACTACAGGTTCAGGCATACTCAGGAGCATCCGGGCAGGTTGGCTGAGCCTCACATTACTGCTATTACTGGGATCAAACCCACCTTGGATGCATTGGCCTGATTTGCAGTATGTTTGTGATACTTCGTGTTGCTTTTCATGAAAAGCACATCTTGTCAGACAGATCTACTTTATTTCAGAATAGAGTATGATTGAGGTAAATGTTCTAGAACTGAAATTGTTTTTCAGTGGACAAAACTGGGATTTCTGCAAGGCATATCAGATTGCATCTCTATTATACTCTCATCTGTTTATGCATTCAAAGTAAATGTTTACCTTTCACATGCATTTTGATTGCAAGTTGCATATCTATCACTTCAATTTTCTTTTAAGGACCTGAGTGTAAAAACTGTTCAGAAATCCCTTTTCACTCATTTGTATCCTTTGTATTGCTATCACAATATGAGTAACATTGCAAAATCATCTTGCAGCTGAATATAGAACATAACTCATCTTTACTCTTAATCATATGGCAATTGTTCCCTTATCTTTTCCTCCTTCTTTGTCAGGTATTACTGCACCAATTTAAGTGCACCACACTTTACATGAAATAATATCCAAAGGTCATCATTGTAAGGGAGTTTACTGTTCGTAGATACAGATTTATAGATAACCAAATTACTGGCACAAGATAGAAAAGCAAAACATTCTAGTTAAATTCCATGCCATATTAAAAGCAACTTAAACAGAAAACTGTAGATGCTCTTTAATTCAAACTAAGTTTCCTTAATTGAGACTTTAAATGCAAGTCCTATAATTTATCTCCCCCTCCCCCACAACTATATCTTTGTGCAAGAAAATACTATTGCATGACTGAAAGGAGGCAAAACTCAATTAAGCTAGGTTTTCAGAAGTGTTAATAGCATTGCATTCTTTTTCTCTCTCTACCATTGTGTCATTGAATATGAATGATGTCTAATGGATAAAGCGATAACAATGGCACAAGTGCAGTGTGTTTTGTTGGATATATTTTTGTATGTATGGCCATAAAATTAGATACAGGTAGTCCTCGACTTGCAACAGTTCATCTAGTAACTGTTTGAAGTTACAACACCACTGAGAAAAGTGATTTATGACCATTTTTCCCATGGTTACGTAAACAAAATTCAGACGTTTGGCAATTGACTCATATTTATGACAGTTGCAGTGTCCCCGAGACATGCGATCATTTTTGGCCACTTTCTGACAAACAAAGTCAATGGAGAACAAGATTTACTTAATAGCCATGCTACTTACTTAAGAATTGCAGTAATTCCCTTAACAACTGTAGCAAGAAAGATTGTAAAATTGGGCAAAAGTCACTTAACAATTGTCTCACTTAGCAACAGAAATTTTGAGCTCAATTGTCGTATGTCAAGAACTACCTGTATTGTGTCACAAAATGGTTTAAGATAGATAACATTTTTAGTTATGAATATTTGTTTTAGACTAAACATTTTAAACCTCTGCTAAAGGGGACCTGGATTACAGAGATAGTCAATTATCATTTGAAGGAAGTCATAATACCTCATTTTATGGGAGCAGAAGTGAAATACTTAAAAAAGAAACTAATGTTAAACCTCTTTACTTTAGACAAATATAATAAAGTGACACATTTCCTTTGTTCGAAGTAATTTGTGGAAAACAAATCTATTCCAGTTCAAAAATAGTATAAAATTGCCTTGGTATTGTAGGAAATTTGTTGCTTGCATTGGGCATTTGATTGATATTTCTTTCTTTATTGGTGTTAGGATATTCAGCCTTATACTTGGGTTGACAATATATATGAACCTATGTTCTTAAAAAGTAATGTAGCTTTAAATTCTGATTGTGTTTGATTGGCTGTGCTGTTCAGCATTACCATATAATCAAGGTCAGAAACCCTGATTGATCCCTGTTCGATTCCTTGTGATCCTGTGTTTTCCTGATTGCCGTTGACTATTTTCTTACTATCGCTGTTGTAGAGTTTGTTTGTGGTTACAGCAATGTCTCTCTTTACTGTCCAGTGAATTACACTATTCCGCATTTATTTGCTAACACTGGTTAAAGGGACCAGAGTTGTGACACTGGTTCTGAACCCAGGGTAGCTGACAATTGGTTACATTTAATACTACCAGTAATGAAATTGCCTGACCATAGGCCAGATTAGAGACACGGTGGGTTCTTACACTAAGTGGTCAATATTAGAAGTTTATGTTGAATTTTTTTCACATGTAGGTAGTTCTTGGGTTACAAGATAAGAGATGTGGGTAGTTCCTATGAGCAGGGTCTATGGAGTGCAGTGGGTGTGCAGCAGTGGTTGGTTTCCATTTTTTAATTACCAGTTCGCTTCTGCACATGCGCACGCTTCTATGCATGCGCAGAAGCATCTGGGAAAATGGGTGGAGCCTTCTGCTGCCACCACTACCGGTTCACCCAATCTGGGCCCAACTGGCAGAAATCCATTTCTAGTGTGGGAACTATAGAAAGGCACTATGGAACGTGGATTGGTAGGTGAGTAGGCCTTCAATTTTCTTTTTTTGGTCTTTAGAAATTTATGTGCTGACAAAGTCCAAGTATCCTTTTTATCCTGAAAAGAAATATTTAAATTAATTTGAATAATCAAGCTAGCAAGAGAGAGAAAAAGGAATAGATTCTTAGGTAATAAATTGCTTAAATAGATAAATAGATTCTTAAGCGGTAGCAGAGATAGTATTTAGGAGCATTATAACTGACTATGCTATGTGTTAATTAAAAGGTAATTGTCTGGGATGGACAGTATATAGACAAACCATTTTGAAATATCTTTTTGGAGGTCAGCATCAAAGCCAAAATATGTTATTGGTTCACTCAAGCCCAAGTTAGACAAAGAAATGGGTTCATAATCCATAATATTGTAGGAATAGTTCAATCTCTTTTGTTCAGAATAATGAAAAATTAGATACTGGACTCTAGTTACAAGAACACTGAGGGAACTTAGTTACTTTTATCCAGAATTTAAGGTAATTTCATGTCTGCATTTATTAAGAAATTTAGGAACTCAACATACTGATCACTTTCATATCGAGCTCCTTCTATGCATTTTATGTTGGATGGCCTTTGAATTGTTCAGAAGTTGAAAGTAGTACATTGTTGCAGGCAAGCATTAGACCACTATAAAATACAGGAGCAGTTTGATTCCTATAGTAAAATTTTGGTAATAAACATTGGTCCAATGATTGAAGCCTTTAACTAAGACTGCCATATCTAGATTACAAAAATCTGGGCAACCTCTAAATGGCAGTAAAAATCTTCACTGCAGTAATTTTACAGATTTGTGCCGTTCAAATATGATAGTCCTATCCAAACAACCTTTCAGTTTAAAACTGCCTTCCATTGAACCTGTAATTTTCTCCTGTGGTAAAGACATTTTGTTATTCCTTATGCTTTCTGTTGGAGTTGTTTTTTATGCACATCTTTATATACAGTACTGCGTCATGAAGAAGTAGTTCAGAAAAGCAACTGAAAATATATTTTGAGAAATCCCACAATATTATTTGACTGTATTGTTGAATTATTACAGGTTTTGTTTAGTAATATGGTACAATGTGTTAAATGTGCTGCTTTTCTATGCAGATTACTGATTCAACCTAAAAAATTGATGTGCCGTATTCTATATTAAATGTACAGGTGCTGAAAGTATTAAATTTGGATATATAAAGCTGGACTGGAAACATTAAGAGTAGTGGTAGTTGTGATTAATTCTGTAGTGATCAATTATTATGCAGGAACGGGAGGAGGGGGGAAGACTCATACTATTGTCTTCTTGTTGCATTAACTGATAAGACGATTTGCCAGGTAGCAGTATGAAATCAGTGAATAAAATGACGTTTTGATTACAGCTATAGTCTTATTGATGTATAGCAAAGGGTATGCCATTATAACAGCTCACTCTATTGTTACTAGATTAATAGTTGGGTTGAATCTGGTTCTTTAAGAAGTCTTGTTGAAGAGTAGACCATATACATGCATTAAGTGTTTGTTATTTTGTCCTAAAAAGTAACAGTATTATCCTGAGCATGGCATAGGGAAGAAGCTCAAACCATGCCATTCTAGACTGCAGATAATAAGGTCTGAAGCTATTGAAAGGCACATTCAGATTAAATGATAGAAGAAAGTTTCTAACAGTAACATAAAACCAGAGATTTATTAGGGATGCTCTCACTTGGATTCCTGCACTGAGCAGATGGTAAATTGTGCCGTTTAAATTATATTTTCCAACAATATTATTCTCAAATAGCCCTCAGAATACTTGAATGGCTGTCTTTTTAAATATATGTATACATATAGGTAAGTATTTCATAGATTATGTGACAAAATTTATGCTGAGTCAGTGTGGCATAGATCAGTGTTAATTATTAAATAGACCAAGCTTATTTTGTGATGACAATGCTATAAAAACAGTAGTTAAGGCAACTTTTTCTTAGGGACTTATCAAAGCTATTACAAGTTTGCTTTGTTAAGTTGAAGATAATGTGGTAATTTACTGAATTTAAATTGAATGGTAATTGTCAAACTAAGAAACAAAATCATATAGAATTCTTTATTGGCCAAGTGTGATTAGGCACACCAGGAATTTTCAGTTCTCAAAGTACATACAGCAATAGTGATAAGCAACAAAGTTACAATCATAAGAAGATAAAAAGAGAGGTAATAGGGAAGATGAGAATAATGATGCTAATATTGCCCTTTTAGGTAGTTTGACAGTGTTATGGAATTAGTTGTTTAGCAGAGTGATGGCACGGGGCTGGAGGGAGGTCCTTGTGTCTACTTGTTCTGACATGCAGTGCCCTATAGCATTTGGAGGGTACGAAACTGTTTATGTCTAGGAGGCGAGGGGTCTGTCGATATTTTCACAGCTCTCTTTACATTTCATCATTCTTTAACTTAGACCATAAATAATTAATTTGGAGATAAAACCTCTAAAGATAATAAATGTATTGTTTCATTTTTGCTTAAATCAAGATGTTATCCTATATAACTGTAAAAAATAGTTATAGCAGAGATTAATCCTTTTACACGTGAGAAGGACTTTGTTGCCAGCTTTCCCTCAAGGTAATTAGTTTCTATGACATATTCAAGAAAACTAAATATTAGAATATTTGAATTGACTTTAGGAAATGATATGACACGCAGTGTAATTTTGATGAGTAAAAAGTGAATGGATACTTTTTTATTTGCAAAAATAAAATTGTCACCATTTCCACAATTCTCGTAAGATCTAGTGTTGTATTACTTGCATTGAACATAGTAATGGAAGCTTGGTCCTGAAGCACTTTTTACTTCTATTATGGAAATAGTGACTTGCTTATTTATTTAATAAATACATATATCTCCTCCCCTCCCTTTCCAGGCAATATTTATGATTCCCACAAATCCCCCTCCAACATTCCGGAAGCCAGAGCTTTGGTCTGATGAATTCACCGACTTTGTGAAGAAATGTTTGGTGAAGAATCCTGAGCAGAGAGCTACCGCAACTCACCTTCTGCAGGTCAGTGCTGTATGCAGCTATTTTTTTTCCAAGAAGCTGTCAGCCCAGGAAAGTTTGCCTGTGTGATTAGTCAGATGAAAATCTCCTGTTCACTCCCACTGAATTACTACTCGTCTACTTAATAGCTGACAGAAAATCCTTCAGTGTTTCCACAGTGAGTAATAGGGGCTCACTGTAATTTCTTGAACTGCTTGGTGAGCAAGAAAAGGAAGATCTCTCAGCCAATGATCGATTCTTTCAGAAAAACAGATCTGAGGAATCCTTTCGATTTGCTGAAGAGCTCTCCACTTTTATGATATTTAAACATGTTTATTTTGAACATGTTACATTTAGAATAATCAGTATTACTGCACTTGATAGTTAGTAGTCAGTAGTTAGTCAGTCAGTATTACTGCAGTCAGTGCTATTTCCTGACCAAACAGTAATTTTTTTGAACAATTTTCATTAGCCAGAACATTGGATATGAATTATCTAACCCTTTTCATTTCTTCTCATCATCCTTCCTTTTTGCCTGTGTCACCTTTTCTTTTTAATTTATATTTTTTTATATTCCATATTAAACTCAGATATTTGTTCTTGGTGCTAAATTATTATCTCTATATTTTATGTAATTATAATCCTTTTAAGAATTTGCTCTGCAATCATTTTCTTTTGGGAAAGTCAAGAGAAGTGTTTTCAAAAAATCCCTCACTTTTTGGTTATTTTTTTTAGCCCAATATAGCACCAGTAGGAATTATAATGTTACAGAAGAATGTGATTGTTATACAGAAATGTTATCTATATAACAATTATTTGTTATAATGGATGTGCGCATTGAGCAGAAAATCAACAAAAAAAGATTTAGAAAAAGAAAGAAAAAACAGTCTCTACAGGAACAAAAAGGGGATAATTTGTACTGTTGTTAAATTTGAGCAAGTTCATTTTTTCTAACTGATGTCATGGCCCATAATACATAGCAGCATTTGATTGGGCAATCACAAAATACTGGCTATATAATATGAGAGAAAAAAGCCATATTTTATATCCACAACTGAAACTGTATCTCTGGAACTCATGCATAGTCTTGTGGGAAGGTATCAGTGCTGTGTGCAGGAAATGAGTAATGATTTTTAGGGTAGGCATCCTGTGAAACTCCAGATGTTTCTGAGCTCCAATTCTCAACATCCTTCACCACTAACTGCTCTTAGGGATATGCTCTAATAAGGGCCAAATTCATAGCAGTGATAGAGAGGATGGAGATGGTTTTTAAAAAAACCAAAACAAAACAGGAATATAAATTGTCTTTAAATAAATCTGTTTTTGTTGTATTTCAACTGCCCATCCTGATGATTTAAATTTTGCTTCATATATATTTCATCATTGCCAATAACTCAGTGATTTGTGTTCTGTTAGAATACAGGTTTCTCATGCTATAGTGGCTGCTCTGCTTATGACTGCTAATTTGCATTGTCAGCTTGTTAAAATGAATTAAAATGATATAACTGACTGAATTATAAAGTTTATTTTTCTCTGTCAGGCTATCTTCTATTTGTTTATTTACCACTTAATTCACATTTCCTTTGGACAATTATATCCTTAACTGTAAAGCAGTTGTGTTTTGTTGTAACATTCTTCTCATGGTTGCTTGTTTACCTAAACAAACAAAAAGGAAAATCCTATTTAGTTGTAAAGCAGTTAAACAGATCATATGCTCTCTTATTCCAGATTTTAATTGCTGTCCAAAGGGAAATGTTCTCTCCTGCTGGTCTGTGAAGTTGATTGGCATGTTGTTCTAACATGTTACTTTATTTATACTGCGAATACAGATTGTCTGTAGGCTCCATGTTTTATAACTCTATGGGTTTATTTTCTAGCATCCTTTTATTAAAAATGCCAAGCAAGTCTCAATTCTGAGAGACCTGATTACTGAAGCTATGGATATTAAGACCAAAAAGCATGAAGAACAGCAGAGAGAACTGGAAGAAGAGGATGAAAACTCGGTGTGTGAAAATTTAATTAAGTTTTCAAATTACTTTTGGCCTGTTAAATTGTCAACATATTTAAGTAATATAATTCTGATTGAGAGGGTTGTTGTCACTTACTGTATTTTTGGAGTATAAGACGCACTGGAGTATAAGATGCACCCAGGTTTTGAAGAGGCAATTTTTTTAAAAAGTAGGTAAGTAGGTATAGGGATAGAGAGGGAGAGAGAGAAATACAGTAGGTAGTGGGGGAGAAAGAGAGAGAGAGAAATACAGTAGGTAGGTAAGTAGGGAGAAAGAGTGTATGTAGATAGATAAGTAGGTAGAGGGATAGAGAGAGAGAAATATATAGAGAGAAA
>JAPKID020005492.1:0-11098 GCA_026931265.2 Tropidonophis doriae | reverse complement strand
ACTGGCTCGCTCCAAATTCCTGAGGAATTTGGAGTTTTTTGAGGCGTTTTTAGCTGTTAAAAACGCCTCTTTACGGGCGTCTGGAGCGGCAAGCTCAAAAGAGCAGCCATCGGCGCCCGCTGCTCAACCTGGAAGCCCACCATTATTCAACCTTTCTCACTACGGTTGTTAAGTGAATCATTGCAGTTGATAAATTAATAACATGGTTCTTAAGTGAATCTGACTCTCCCATTGATTTTGCTTGTGAAAAGGTTGTAAAAAGGGCTCACATGACCTTGGGACACAGAAATGGCCATTACTGTGAACCAGTTGCCAAGCATCTGAATTCTGATCACATGATCATGGGGCTGCTACAAAGGTCATATGAAAAATGGTCATGTCACTTTTTTCAGTGCCGTTTTCACTAAAATGAATAAGCCATTCCTGTTTAGACAAGGAGAGGATATGAGATTGCCCACAAGTGCTCCAGATGGTTCCTCTTGCTCCTCATGGGAATGGAAAGACTGGGCTCTGCATATCTATGGCAGATTTCAAGAAGGCTGCAAGACCGTGGTAACTGGAAGGATTATAGCTACAGAAGATGAGGGAAAGCCAGTTTTAGTCATCAGCACCTTTATGGATACTGGGTTCACATACATTTTTTTGTAATAGGGTTCGAAAATTGCTTAACTGATTTTCATCTATTAGAAACTTTTGAACAGACCAGGTGAGATTCTTTCAATCCTTAGTGAAATATGTTTTAAATATTTCAAGGAATTTTTTCCCCAATGAACAGGAAAACAGTGATTAGAACTTTAATTTTGAAAATTACAAATGGACTATGGGCCAAGATGGATTTGAAATAAGGTATTGGAATAAATTATAGGAAACGTTACTGTGAGCAATTGGTTTTGTTTTGATTTCTCTTAAAAATACATGATTGGCTGGAACTTTGAGGGTTGGATACTAAACAGAACCAGAACTAACTATAAAGATTACAATTTTAAAAACCCACTTAATTTGATGTATTAATACAGAATGGAACAAAATATTTTAACATTTGATGGCATTTGTCAAACTAATGTTAAGAATGCTTACAATTAGAGATGCATGTAGTCCTTGACTTATGATCACAATTGAGCCCAAAATTTTAGTTAAGCGAGACAGTTAAGTGAATTTTGCCCCATTTTACAACCTTATTTGTCAGAGTTGTTAAGTGAATCTCTGCAGCTTTTAAATTTGTAACATGGATATACGGTAAATACTTGAAGAAATGCTTGTAAGAAAAGATGATCACTTGATCCCGGGACACTGCAAATTTCATAAATATGAGTCAGTTGCCAAGAATCTGAATTTTGATCACGTGCTGTCATGTGACCATGGGTATGATGTGTGAAAAATGGTCATAAGTTGCTTTTTCCAATGCCATTGTAACTTTAAACTGCCACTAAATAAACTGTTGTAAGTCTAGGACTCTCTGCAGAATGTGTTTAAAAGATGTTATTGAAGAGGAACAAGTTTTACCTGATAAGACCAGGACTAAAAGTGAATTTAAAAATGATAGGCTATAAGAATTATATGGGGAAAAAATGCTACACTGGATAATAAAACAGCTGATATCCTAATCATTAAAATGGATATACAAATAAGAAGCCAAAAAAGTTATCTGGAAAACTTTCCTATATTAGATCTGAAAAGAGGCTTGTTAATGTTCTAAAGAACTTTGTGAGAAGGGAGAAATAAATAACTTCTAGGTCATTATTTGACGGTTGCTCCCACTCCCTTACATTACACAACCTGGGCTCTGCATATCTATAGCAGAGAAGGTGGAACAGCCCCCACCAACATCCACCTCTTGTGAATGTCACTGAGTGGTTTCCAATGCCATGATTGTCCTCTACCCTAATTAGGATTCTTCCTTCCTACACGCTACATTTTAATGTATAGCACCTGATTGGAGCCAGATTTTCATTTCTCTTTTATTATGAAGAGTTCATTTATAAATATATTCATTTTCTAAACCAAGGATCAGCCAAAAGTGGATTGGTTGACTAGATGGCTGGCAATTCTGGACTCCCCCCCCCCTGCTAATTTGCACAATTGATCTTTTCAAAAGAATTAAAGATGCAGATTGTTAAAATGGAAATATAGAGAGCCACTGGTTAGAATGCAGTATTGCAGGCTCACTCTGCCTACTGTCAGGAGGCCGATCTTGACTGGCTCAAGCCTGCCTTCCTTCAAAGGTTGGTAAAATGGGGTCCCAGACCAGAAGTGGGTTCCTACTGGTTCAGATAAACAGGTAGTGGTATGCCGGCCTGGGTCTCAGAACGGTAGTAACCTAGGCTGCCCACGCCCCCAAACAGGTTTCCCAGTTGCCACCAGTTTTGTTTTGAGTTCTGCGCATGCACAAAACAATTTCCATACACAGTGCGCATCCAGCGTGCGCACAAGTGAACCAGCAGTAAACCCACCCCTGACCCAGACTGTTGGAGGCAATATGCTTCCATCTCTAAACTGTTTACAATTACAATAGCTATTGTTATTGCTGATATAAAACAGCCTTATTTGATCAAGTTTAAAATAGATATGCTATATCTGGTAACCCTTAATGACCTTTTGCTGATCAGGTTGAATAGGCTTTAATGGATTGTTTACAGATAAAAAAAATGACATATGAGAGAAACTTTTAAGAGGAGGTGATGTTACGAACATTATTTATTCTTATTATGATGAAGAGAGAAGTCATTTCTTTCTATATTTCTTTACCTTATTTTTTTTCTTTTTCTTTTCTGCACTTTCTAATTTTTCATTTTTTTAAAAGTTTGTAACACTTTTAGTCTTTTTAATTACAATCTTTAATAAACATCTTCAGAATTTAAGCAAATAGGTTTTTTTAACAACTCTGAACAATGGAGCTTCACTTAAATATACAGTTCTATTATATTTCATCAAAGTATTCTGTTTCAAAATAGTCCCTCCTCCTATTTCTTAATAAACGACATAATAAGCAATGCTAGTATTAGTGACTGCAGCTTTCTTTGCCCGGTTTTCTACTGGTAACAACTTTTTTCCTAGCAATTTGCTTACACTGCAGTTTGAAATAGTAAATACTATATGCTGGCTGACCTTTGAATGAAAAAATAATTACAAGTTAAAATAGTAATTTTATCTGAAGTCGATAAGGCCATAACATTCTCTCTGCCTTCAATTTACAGGCTAAATTTTCAGCCACTCTGTCGTGACTTCAAGAGGAAGGAATAATGACAGGTTACAGGCACTTTATTTCAAAATTCGCTCACAAAATTATTGACAATCATTTTCAGCCTCACACAAAAAAAGTCTCTGTTGCTTGACCCTTGTGAGCTGTTTACATGAAAAAATGCACTTACATCTATATTAACAATAGTTAAGTCTAATTCCCCATCAAAACTTACAGCAATTTCTTTAGCATGCTTGTGCTTGATATCAGAACAAAAATAGGGATAATTTGCCTCAAATTGCAGTCACTTCAGTCATAATAAAATCTCACTGAGTACTGTTTGCTTTCAGCATTCTCATTAGGCAAGCTGGGGCTATTATTAAGGTACAACCACATAACTGTTATATTAGCACTTAAAGTATAGCATAGGAGCCCCCTCCAGGAGATGAATTCTAACCTTGTCAATATAATTCTACTTCCAATGCTACAGAACTGTTTGAAAAGCTGAATACTGAAGCTTTATGCTAGAAAAAAAAAAGTCATGCTCGTTCAGGCTTAAAGGCCACTTGGTTGGCCCAAGGTGCTGAGGTAAGGTTGGAAAAAAGCTGCCTCAGATCAAGTCAAGCATTGAGACCAAACTTCCTATTTTCTTGTACTTGTCTTAGGCTGTTAAATCAATTACCCTGTATTTCTGCCTGCCTTCAGCTCCCATTTAGAATAAGAGAAAGAATAAAAGGCCAAGACAAAATTACAATTTCAAAGTTAACAAATGATCATCATTCCAAGTGAAAGACTACGTACCATGTAGCCACATATTCACATAACCTCACATTTTAGAGCCTTCAACCTTTAAAAGATGTGTTTTTATGACGGAGTTTTCAAGATTCCCCTTCCTCCTCCTCCCCAATGTTTTGAAACTTAGTCAAAATATTTTTAAAAAATGGACACCAAGGAGCTTGCTTTGTAGGAAACAAAAATGCTTGACAATTTTGAAAAGATCATTGATGATTATACTTTTTCTTCAACATATAAAGGATTCAAGCCATTCCCTACAAGGATATTATGCAGAAAATATTGAATTAATGTTATTAATGTTACCATTATGAGTACTAGTCCTACTTGTTGCACCTGAGGATACTATTAAAAGACTAGGGACCCCTCTCAGGATATCTAAGATCTGCCTGGTGAGTATCTTCAAATTAGAATCTTCTCCTTTCATTCCTGTTCAAAGTGTACCTGATGTTACTGCTTATAAGTTGTAATCCTTTAGATGTATCAAACTACAAGTTCCATGAATGCAGCCACAGCTGCATTGAATACTTGAATACTTTGAATACTTTAAAGGCAGGAAAGTATTAGAGTTACGGTATTTAATTTGAATGCGTGTCTCCCATTAAAAAAATTCTCATATCACTCTGAATTGCATTATCAACTGATTCTTTTGAACCTACAGTGAAATCTCATTTTTATATGTTCCCCTAATTTTCTAGTTTGATATTTCTTTTTCAATTACTTAGCCTTTCTACAGACATGAATCTAAGTTAGAGTGGTCTGAAGTGTCAAGAAGTCCTAGCATTATTTCTTTTTTAAAAAATTGTTTCTTTGCTTCAATTGCTCAGTTGGTGCCGGAAAGCTGTTCCCATGACAAACCATACTTTTAGCCAACCATTATCTCCTGCCTCCTCCTCCACCTTTTCCAGCCAACTATTATCTCCTGCCTTATTCTTCTTTTCCATCAGCTGTTTTTTTTCTGTACATAATGGCAATCTCATCTGTCTTTTGAAGTTCCATAACAAAAGTTTAGGGGAAAATGTTGAATTATTTAACAAAAAAAAGCCAAAATTGCATACCCAGCTAAAACTATTATTTCAAGAAAAATTTCAATATGTAATAATTAGACATGGAACTGTTTAAAAAAGGAAACAACAGAAGATTACCAAGTTGAATTAAAGGATATTTCATGCAATAACTGCTCTTTAGGATCCATTCCAATGTTTATGGAGATTCTCCATCATCCAGATCATGGTTGTCCCAAAGATGCTTTTCAAAAGGCAACTAGATTTTGTTTTTTTCTTTGAAAACTTTTTGCTTCTCATCCAATAAATTTCTTCAGTTTGCCTTTTGAAAAGAACTTTGGGAGATATGCAATATCTCCCAAAGTGCAATATGTGCAATCACTGGTATTCTTCTTTAACTGAAAAGATCACCATAAAGATGGCATAAAAGAGCCATGTTTTCTATTTTATTTGTCTTACAATATTCTGACCAGCTGCTTAAATTTGCAGTTGGAATTTGATATAAAAATAGAACTTCTGATCTCTGTTGTTCATATTGATAACATGACATCTAATTTTAAAAGCTACAAATTTTCAGAATTCTTTTAAATGCAATATGTATTGCAGACATGGGCTCTCTACAAGGGGCTCCCCTTGAGGTGCACTCGGAGGCTGCAGCTGGTTCAGAATGCAGCCGCGCGGGTTATTATGGGCGCCCCGCGGCACTCTCATATAACACCGTTCCTGCGCGAGCTGCACTGGCTGCCTGTAGCTTTCCAGGTGCACTACAAGGTGATATTGACCATCTTTAAGATGCTCCATGGCATAGGGCCTAGTTACCTTCGTGACCGGTTGGTGCCCCATACCTCTCTCCGTCCCATTCGCTCTCACAGAGAGGGGCTCCTTCGGGTGCCGTCAGCCAGACAATGTCGGCTGGCGACGCCCAGGGGGAGAGCCTTCTCTGTGATGGGCCCCACCCTCTGGAACGACCTTCCTCCCGATTTACGTGCCATTTCTGACCTCCGCCTGTTCCGCCAGCACTTGAAGACCCATCTGTTCATCCAGGCCGGCCTGGCCTGATTTTATTTCTGCCCTTAGTAAAATGCAAATTAGTGGGGATTTTAATTTGTGGGGGTTTTAGCACAAGGGTATGTTAATTATTTAATTCATTTTTAATTATTGCTATTTTAGTACTATTTTATGTATTGTTGTTTTAATAATTCTTTGTGCGCCGCCCCGAGTCCCTTGTGGAGATGGGAGCGGGATATAAATATAATAATAATTTTAAAAAAAAGTACAGGAGATACCAATTACAAGATTTCGCATATGAACTTGGCTCCTTTGCTAGAGTGAATTGTGCCAGATTTTTGAGGTTAGCAAGAAGAGAAAAGCTCTTCCAAAGAATGTTCAACATTCTTGCCATAGTTTAAGTACTGTCCTTGGATCCTGAAGGTGAATTAGTCCAAACTAAAGGAAGGGGGTTGGGGGGAGACATTGGCTCATAAAGTGAAATTCCTATGATTATTTAAAGTTTGGCAATTCTGTGTAGGAATGTGCAATGCAAAATGCTGCTGTGAAAACAAGCAAAAATACACTTCTCACAAATCTTCTCTGTTTATAACGTATCCATCCACAATACTTAGATTAGGTCTCCCCTGCTTTTTCAGACAGGTTTTGGATTTCATAGGTGCAGTTGAGTTTTCTGCATTTAGGAAGAGGACAAAAGATGGGAACAAAATACTTCCTTGTTTTCAGCAGATCTGCCACCCAATTGCTTTACTTCACGGTTGTCAAACTCACAGCTTCACTTTACGTTTCATGAGATTTTTCCTGTTGTGGAGCTGGGGTGGGTGTGGCTGTGTGTGATACATCTGTCTTGCAGACTGCCAGTTTGACACCCCTGCTTTATGTGACGAGGTTGAGATCTTTTCAGAATTGGGGAGTTTTTGCCCGAAATATGATTCTTAGATTATAACTAAAGGTAACTGGGGAAGCAAGAAGAGCTGTGCCCTTTTCATTGCTCCAACTGTTATTCTCTTTAGAAGGACTTGTAAATAAGAGATTGTAAAGATTGTTTCCTGATGGAATCTGGGCTTCCCTCCATCTGATAGCATGCAGACTGAAGTAAACAAATGGAGGAAGGAGATATTGTTGTTGCAGATGTTTTTTTAATCTGACTCTCTTGGACAAGTTGTCTGGAATTTATGACACACACTGGCCCTCTCATGCAATCTTTCCTTCAGAAAACAGCCACCCTATCCTCCTTTCCCTCTGCCCAATATGAGTTAAATGGAAAATAAATTGAAAAACAACAGAAAACTTGGATAAGACATCTCTCTCCATGTAGGTCAGAGATCAGGGGAAAATATTAAGTGCAGCATACAAAGGAGAAATCAAAGATCAGAACAGCCTTTTTAAGACTAAAAGCTCCACAGGCAAAATATCCATTTGAATTATCCATCTCCTATGGGCACCTTTCTTACTGTATTCATTGGCATTTCCCCCTCAATTGCTTTTGTCCACTGAAGTCAACAACCCAGTTAACTTGAAACATTGGAATGACTCGCAGGTTCAGCTCCTCTCCAGGATCTGAAACAATTATCTCTTCATTTGTCTCCTCCTTGCTATCTAAAAAGAAAAAAAAAACCACCCTGAAGTTCCTTGAGAGGAATCTTATTGGCAAGTAGTCCTTGTGGGCGGGTGAGAATTCAAGTGGGCATATCATAACATTAAGCGCCCTCCGCCATTTTGAAGAATACCCATTAGACCAGGGGTCCCCAAACTTTTTGGCACCAGGTATCGGTTTCATGTAAAAAAAAATCCACAGACCAGTGGGAGCCTCCAGCAGGTAAGTCAAGTCATGTGGGCCGTGCATGCATTCAGCAGTCATGTGCAACCGGGTGTGAAAGCTGCCAGGGGTCCCGGCCAAAGGATCCTCGGCTGGAGCAGGGAAGGATGGGCTGCATCCTGGGCAGGAGGACCTGGCAGCCCCTTCCCCCCATGCAGGGCTGGGTGATCCCCCGAAAACCCCCCCAATGCAGGCCACTGCCCCCGTCCTGCCTCCGGGGAGTGCCCCGGCCAGCCGCCAGGATAGCGGAGCGTTTGCTACACTTTCCTAAGAGTTGCGCTACTCTCTCTTCCACTCACTCCGGTCCGGTTACTATCAAGCCACAGACCGGCACCGGTCCATGGCCCGGGGGTTGGGGACCCCTGCATTAGACTGTGTAACAGTTTCTGAAAGGAAAGTACATGCAAGTCTCATTATGGTAAGCCTTACATGGGATGAAGTATAATAGAAAATGTTGTCTTAGAGGGGGGTCACATGAGGGCCATCTGGCATTGTCTATGGAAAACCAGATGCTGAGTTAAATTGATTTTGATGTGATATAGCAGAACTCTCTTATATTCTTACATGGTACACCTCTTGCCATTTCTGATACTTCAGAGAGATGGGGAAAACACTTATATATTCAATAGATCCCTTTTAAAATTAATGAGAATGTCTGCTGCTGCTACTACTGTTATATATATTTATTCTTTTTCTTTTTAGATTTGCGGCTGTTACACAGTAACTGGCCTTTTGGAATTTCAATTTTTACATCCCGCAGCCTATGTGGAAGTGAACATCTCATTAAAGGAACTGGACAAGGACAACAATTAAATTAATTTAATTAAATTACCCTAATAGCTTATATATTAGTGGTAATGAGGTAATATTACACTAATAAGGATGACTGGAGAAGGTTTATCATTCTCCCTCATCTGCCTTGCCGGAAACATGCAAAAAGCTGTTAATTCTTCTAGCAATCTTTTTCAGTGCTACCTGCTTTTGCTAATAATACCGCTGGTAGATTATGTATTAATTCTTTTTGTGTGTAATCTTTTATCCTATAAGATTGGATTCCTAGAAATTGTTCAAAGTAGGTCCACTTTGCTGTCCTTTGTCAAACAATGACGTGATAAATCTCTTCCACCTGGAATATATCCTGATGGCAACCTTACCCTTATCATGGAGCTATAGTGCAATCCCACTGATGTTTAGTTTTTGGGCACCACAGTAAACTAAAATGTATTCTGATATTAGGCACAACTACACATTCTTGTGTGATGGTGATAACATATGAATTTCTTTGATAAAAATCCACCAAATAATCCACTCTCATGATCTTATTCCCGAAACCTCCTCTGTTTTTGTTTAAAATTCTAGGAGAGACTCTTCTTTTCACAAAATAGAAACTTTTAGAAGTTTTAGATCAGCCAAAATTGATTAGGTATGTCAACTGCCCAGCTGGATGCCTTGACTTGAATATACACTTAGTTAGCAAGGAAACTTTTTAAATTATAGGACTACGGTATCATTACTGGAGATAATATAATTAAGATGACAGCATAGAGATGCAGCCCAGACTCCGTAACCTCAGCAATCACAAAGGCCTTATGGTACAGATTAACAGATTATATACTAATATGCATATTGTAGCACTAATCATCTTATCAGGCCACTCAGAAGTGCACTAATTTAAAGAGAGAGGGCACACATCCTGTGAAATGATTTAATTAGCTGACCTGGCCATGATAATTATAGCTGATAGGAAGGGAAACATTTGCATAATAATGAGCTTGATAAAACTTCTTTAAAGAAGGAGATGTACTTCAAATATATAAGACTTTGGGAAGGAAAGTTAAAATTCCTCAATATAAAGTTAGGCCAGGTATTTACTTATTTGTTTATTTATATCCTGCCTTTATTATTTTTATAACTTAAGGTAGTGAACACACACAACAGTCCTTCCTCTTCCTATTTTCTCCAGAGCAACAACCCTGTGAGGAAGGTTGCACTGAGAGGAAGTGTCTGGCCAAAAGTCATTCAGATGGCTTTCATAGGCACCTCTTATTGTTACATCTTATTTTTCCTCCAAAATAATCTTTCCATTCTGTCCAATAGTCTTTCCAGCTTTTTCAGATTATTGGACTCCTCTTAATTCCTAACTAAACTGGCTGGGAATTTAATGTTTGAAGGCGTGCATAATTCTCCCTTTCCTATTTTTATCCTGCAAAAAAAAAAAACCCTGTATGGTGGGACAGGTTGATAAATGGGGACCAGGTTTTAATATAATTCCATGATTTAAAGGGAAATGCGCACTTCAGGCTTTCAGCCTTCTTTGAAACATTAAACATTGCGTTGATCAACATTACAATATTTTGTCAAATAATTTGTTTGCTTTAGTGATAAGCACAAATAGAGATATTCTGGTTATAAAAGAGAAATAAATCAATGATCATTTAAGGTTAAGACAGAATAATTAAGACAGAATAATTAAGTTCCTAAGTGATATGTTGGAACACAAAGTCAGTGATTGTAGTTGACCCATCATTCTAGAGCCAGAATGTGATTTGGTGGATTTGGACTAATGTATATTAAGAATCCATCAGTGCGGCTTGTAAATCATAATTTATTATCTGTTTTGGAAATAAACCTTATTTAACATAGATTAGTGCAATGTGTGTGAACCAAATCAGTGTCTATTTTATGTATATTTAGGAAAATTCTAAAAGGAATGGGTGGACAGACTTCTTGATGACAATTGAGCCCAAAATTTCTGTTGTTAAGTAAGACACTGGTTAAGTGAATTTTGTCCTATTTTATGACTTTTCTTGACACAGTTGTTAAGAGAATCCCTGCAATTGTTGAGTTAGTAACACCTTTATTAAGCGAACCTGGTTTTCTCATTGACTTTGCTTGTCAGAAAGCCATAAAAGGTCACAATATGACCTCAAGACACTGCATATGTCATACATATGAGCCAATTGCCAAACATCTGAATTTGGATCACATGACCATAGGGGATGCTGCAATAGTCATAAATGTAAAAACAATCATAGGTCACATTTTTTCATTACCGCAGCAAGCATTTGGCAACAATACTCAGGAATGGGGAAGGACAGCAGAAGACTTTGATAAATATTAGTATTATTTTTTTCTGTAACAAAAATATATAAATATTTGCATCTCTAGGCTAATATGAAAATTGTTTAGCAAAAAGGATATTCATTTGATCTTGTAACTGTATACAAGCATGATTAAGAAAATCTTGAATTTCAGTTGAGTTGGAAGTTTCAATGCTCAATCTCTCTCTCTCTCTCT
>JAPKID020005491.1:0-11099 GCA_026931265.2 Tropidonophis doriae | reverse complement strand
GTATTTCTCTTTCTTTCTCTCCCTCTCTATCCCTCTATCTACCTACCTACTTTTTTAAAAAAATTGCCTCTTCAAAACCTTGGTGCGGCTTAGATTCTGGTGCGTCTTATACTCCGAAAAATATATCAGTGATAATGTTGGTCATAAATAAAGCTTTTTTTGTTAGCCAATCAAAGTTAGAAAGCCAAGAAACAATAGTTACTAGAAATCGCCAGTTTAATGCAATTATTGTAACAGAATCTGGAGAGCTTGTCACAGCCGCTTTCTACTTCAACCTGTACCTAACAACATCAAGATTGAATTGTTTTTATGGTTCTTTTCCCTCACACTTTTTAGTTTCCCACAACTTGGATATCTCTACCATAATAACTTGGCATTCGGCTCCCCTTCTCTGAATTTCAATTCCGTCATAAGCTTGGATGAAAAACGGCACTGTCACAGGGGATGACAGCCTAGGATAAAAGGGAATTGAGTAGAATTTAGCCCAGCATTTGTTTTACATTGTGGGACATAGTTTTAACATGCTGTTAAAGCAGACCATGTCAAACATGTTAAATCATATTATGTTTTAGTGGTTTGGGCATAGCTTTTTATATGAACAGAACCATCACATTTTGTCAATCTGCGGTTAGTGTTTAGCATGCTGTTTGAATTCAGTCACTGTGAATCTCTCTCTCTCTCTCTCTCTTAACATACCAAGACTCCAGCTTTAGAGCATCCATGGTTTCCTAATGTTTTCTATACATTTTTCTTGCCATTTCATAGAGCCACTGTTCACAAGGTAGAGATCAACTGTCTAAGCAAAGCAAGTTCTGGTCACGTTAAAACTTTTATTGCAGATTTTTAGAACTCCATCGTAACAAATTTTGCAGTACTCTTAAAAAAAGTAATTTTAGTAAATATTTGTCAACACAATAAAATGCTAGACTCCTTGCAATACTCCTCAATTTGCTAACTTGAAAATGATAGCACTGACCTGAACATAACTTTTCTGAAAGGATAACTTTTACAAAATAAAATATACCAGTAATAGTTTGGAGTAAGGAATTTTAGAAATAAAAAGTAGCAGATAATGCACTTAGGCACATTAGCAATAAGGATCTAAACACCTCTACAGTCCCAAACAATGAACTAGTTACTAAAAAAAAAAAAGGTCTAAAGAGATTGTATATTTATTTCTTGGTTGATTGTCTGCAGCTGATTCTTATTTTCCCTTGTAAAATTTTGCTCCAACTGCATCTTTCTCTTTAGATAGAAACTTGGTGGGATAAACCTTTGGGAGATAATTGAAACTCCTACTATGACACTTGAGTTTCCTCTCAAGCAAGACCCCATGCTGCTTGTCATAGCCAATGAGGAGAATCTAATAGGGCTTATAGATCCCTGCAGTGGAGTTCTTCAGGATGCTTTTTTATTTTATTATTACTGTAGGCTTCTCTCAGTGAGTTCCATTAGAATAGTTTCCTAAAGCAATGTCTCCATATTGGGGTTGAATCAGAGGTAGTGTTCAGCCAGTTCTGACTGGTTCTGGCAAACCGGTAGCGGAAATTTTGAGTAGTTCAGAGAACTGGCGACTACCACCTCTAACTGGTTCCGCCCCCATCTATTTGCCGCCTCCTGAGTGCCAGCTGATTGGCTGGATCTTCTTCTGTTGCCCTGCACAGGAAAACAGAGCTGGAAAGCAGGTTAGTGGGGTAGGGAAGGAATGGGGATTTTGCTGTATCCTTCCCCTGCCACACCCACCAAGCCACGCCATGCCCACAGAACTGGTAGTAAAAAAATTAAATCCCTCCACTGGGTTGGATGGAGTTTGATAGAAGAATAGGGCAAGAATAGAGAGAAGAATAGCCAGCTTGTGAATATAGGGTTTCAACATAAGTGCTGTTATGGCTTGATGCAGACATTTCACAATACCTTCTCTGAGGTTATGTCCTACACTCTCTCTGATGTATCTTGTGCCCAATGAGTTCCATTCCCAACAGCAAAAGGGATGAAACCAAAGTCATAATAGTGAGGAAAATAGGTTCAGGTCAGTATTATTTTAAGGATTCTTAAAGCCTAGCTAATATACTCGCATCTCATTTCAGCAATTGTTGAATTGCTTCCAAGAAAATAGAATGGTTTCAGTCATTAGAAATCAAACTTAATTTGAAGTTATATTTACTTTTATTAAAATAAAGTTCCAACATTGGAACAAATATTAATATATAAAATCCAGTTCAGTAGTTCTATTTATATTGAGAAATTGATTCTCACATATTTTGCTTCCTTTTCTTTTTACTTCTCTTTTACTTTTTTTTTTTTACTTCTCTCATAAGCTAATATTAGAACTTATAGTTGTCAAGGTCATAACTGTAAAATACATCGTTTGCCTAAAACAACCAGATGAAAACAAAAACAAATCACCATATTAAATTTTCCTGTTATCCAGTTTAATCTCCAGCTATCACAAACCAATGCATAGACCTCTAATCACACAGAAGAGATGAGAAAAACAAGCTCTGAGAATGAATTCATTGTGACATATGTTAATGTCCACCAGTTTAGTACTGGATTCTATAAATAATAAGAAAATCCAGTAGATTTCTTCTCAAAATGTACTGTACTATAAATTGCACATGAAAAATTGCATATGTCCGTGATGGCGAACCTATGGCATGGGTGCCACAGGTGGCATGTAGAACCATTTCTTGGGGCACACAAGGCATTGCCGTGTCAGCTGCAGCACGCATGTTTATGCTGGCCAGCTAATTTAGGCCTTCTTTTGAGGCCGTTTTTTACCCTCTGGAGGCTACAGGGAAGCTCCTGAAGCCTCTGGCGGTGGGATGGGGGAGGCTGTTTTAACCCTCCCCAAGCTCCTAGAAAGCCTCTGGAGCCTGGGGAGGGTGAAAAAAGTGCACCAAAAGCAGGGGGTCACGCACACAGCATTATGGGTGTGGCATGCTCACGCATGACCCTCCTGCGCTCCCCCCGCTTTTGGCATGCGAGCCAAAAAAGGTTAGCCATCACTGGCATATGTGAATGTTTCCCCATATTAGAAACAAGAAGAAATAGTGCTTAGGGTTGGGATTGGTAGTTTTAATTTGCAAAACTGACTTGGAAATATTTCTTCCAGGTCTTTAACTTCCATGAACTTGGAAAGAGTTCCTTGGAAGGAGTAGCTCAATAACAGGACAAAAATCAGCATTCATTCACTGATGATCATCTAGGTATGTAAACAGATTTTGGTTTGATATCGCTAAGAGAAAATTGGAGTTTTTCACTGTTATGTATCCTGCTTGAAGAGATACTAGCAGGAGTGAAGCCTCATTGGTATTTGTCTTCCCAAGGAAAATAATGCTACCAGTTTTGAAAATGTAAGTAGTTGCTAGAGTTCTTGGCTTTTGTCTCCCTTTTTTAAAATAAAAAAATGGTTTAAATATGCCAGACATGTGACTCCCAATGAACAATTGCACGAAAGTATAATGCCTCAGCAACTAAAATCACTAGAGTGCAGACACCATAATTGAGTCTGAAGATAAAGAAATGTTATGGAGCATGAATGCTGCACAGCATGAAACTGAATGTGCCCCCACATTTCTTTATGAACTTCAAAAATAATGTGCTATAATATCTCTATTAAAGGAAGTTACATAGGAAGTAAATTTATAGTGGAGTTAAATACAACCCCATTGCTCTTTAAACGCACCTTTGAAAGCCAGGCATTCTAACATAAAACAGATTTGTAAATCAAGAATGTGTAGCAACATGAAGTAAACGGATTTTTTCTTCCTTTTTTAGTCTTTCTAAACTGGGAGGAGGGAAAAGCAATGAATAGTTCCATTACAAAACAGCAATTCTGGCTGAAAGAGGGAAAATTTTATAATTTTATTCAGGTATTAAATGCAGATTCTATCACTCAAACTTTTTAGCAAAGGAAACTCTATAAAGATTAAAATCTAATGAACAAGATTTGAACTATACCAAAAAAGTATCGGATTTTGAGGAATCAAAAATATAGCATCAATACTCATTCTTGTCTGTTTAGTAGTTTCTTAATTTCTGAATTATTTCCACCTACATTTATCTGCAGTGGATAGTAGATCTCACACTGAAACTGATATGTTTTTGGTGGTGCAGTAATATGTCACTCCAAGACTACAATCTATTACATACACACACACACACACACACACACACACATTTTGGTTTTTGTGGCTTGGAGTTCAGTGTCATAAAAACTTCAGGTTGTAAAATTCATAACGTAACTTTAACAGCCACATCTGTTTTAAACATTTTGGATGTAACAATCCAATGTGCATTTAATGACACAGCGATAAAAGTAAAAGTTGAAGGAAATTATTGTAGATTTGAAAAACCGTAAGAATGGACCCCATGTTTCAGTGAGAACTCATGTTACAAAAGAACAACCTGTTTGCATTTATAATGATAAACCTTTCTAGTTAGACATTTAATTTTAATTTCTTGTGGTCTCAATTTATAAATTATTACACACTGCCTGAAATTTTACTTATTTGAAGTACATTGTTATAATTGCATTTTTCTTTCCGTTCTCCAAAATAACTGAGCAAAAGGGATTTCCATACAATGTTTAACTTTTGTACTTTATTATATTTTACTTAATATTATTAAAACTATCAGCCAGCATTTGTTAATTTCAAATAATTTCCCATTGTACATTACATTGTGAAAGGATTTTTGATACAAGAAAGCAACATGGTCTGGAAAAACTATTTTGCATTGTGGATCTAAGCCATCACAATAGTTTAACTTTTGCACTTTATTATATTTTAAATTACATATTTTTTAATATTATTAAAATATCAAATTGAAAATGTTATCAGATAATTTGCCATTGTACAAGATGGAAATGACCACAATTGAGCCCAAAATTTATTTTGCTAACTGGAACATTTGTTTAGAGAGTTTGCCCCATTTTACGAATCTTCTTTCCACAATTGTTAAGTGAATCATTGCCATTATTAAATTAGTATTATGATTGTTAAGTGAATCTGGATTCCCCATTGGCTTGTCAGAAGCTGTTCACGTGACCCCGGGGCACTACAACTGTCATAAATATGAACCATTTGCCAAGCATCTGAATTTTGATCATGTGAGATGCTGCAATGATCATAAATGTGAAAAATGGTCATGTCACTTTTTCAATGCTGTTAAAACTTGGAATGGTTATTAAATGAATTGTCAAGGACTATCTGTATATTAAGAACAAGAATCTGTATATTACACATAGCTAAGGTATTAATATTTAAGGGAAAGCTAGGCCTTTCTGATATAAGTTTAATTATAAAAAGCAAGTTGATTTTAATCAATAGATAGTGGTATTAATGATGTCCATTTATTGCATTAAGCAAGACTTTGCTAAATTGTTGAAGCAGGACAGGTCTGAAGTGAAGAAAATATTTCTGAATCTCCTTAATTGGGTCTGTTTTTTTCATGTGCTGTTTGCCACTTAATTTCCAGCTGTTTCTTTACCTGAAGTCCCTCTTTTGCAGTTCTTGACAGATGCAGGTTTTTTCCTGAAGAGAAGCCAACCAATCAGGAATTACATGGAGGGATAAGCTCATGCTGTCATGGAAACCAGTTTGGCTATTGAAGTAAGCACAGTGCTTATTTGCCTTTTTTCTCAGCAAGCAAATGTTTTCACTAAATTTGATAGCTTTCTGTAGCTGCCAAAATGTGGTATGCTTTGAGAGACTAGCATTATCATACACAGTATATAGCAAAGTACAATTCACTCTGGTTATCATGCATACCAAAGAATAATATATTGCCTTGGGAATGGTACACTTCTCATGTGGAGAATGTTCTCTTTCAACAAGAGCAAAGATTCAGGATGAATACACATGGAGTGATGAGAGAGAACTATCTGCATAGCCAGCCAGATCAACCTAATCAATCCTGGCCATCTAAGGGATGGTAGATGTGCCAATCAAATAGGTCAGAGATGTCAAACTCCAATCATCATAAGATGTATCATGACTTTTTTCTCCTTTGCTGAACCGGGTCTCGGCATGGCCAGTGCTGGGTGTGGTTATCCAGCTGGCTGGGGAATTCTGGAGTTGAAGTCCACCAGTCTTAAAAGAGCCAACTTTGCAGACCCCTGAAATAGGGTATGTATTTTACAGAAAGAAAGAAAAATCTTCCCTGTTTCCACTCCAATCTTCAACTGGGATATTAAGACAAAAATACTTTTCGAAATTGATGGTAGCATGAAAGGAGCAGCTGTCTGAGATCACACCATAACTATTGGTGGAAAAGATTTTGGAATAACAGTTGGTTTCAAACTGAAAATGAGCTGTTTGAGTGGTGTGGCTGCCAAAAAGGAAAATATAACCTTAGGATGCATCAGCAGAAACTATGTTATGATCATTTGCTTATCACAGGAAGTAATTATTTGCCTTGTTTTATATTGGCCCATCTGAAATATACTATTGTGTTTTACTCAGAGAAACTGGACTAGGTGAAGTGAAGGGCAGCAGGAAGTGCCATTAAAAGAAATGGCAGGAAGTAGAAAAGTTTGGCCTTTAGAAGAGAAACTGAGAGATTGTATGATAAAATCTTAAAGAACATCACACATAAGAAGATCAAGACTTGGTCTCTGTCCTCCAGAGGAGAGGACAAGGAATGATGGTTTCAAGTTACAGGAAAGCACATTTCAGTTTAATGTCAGGAAATAATCTTCCTAATAGCAGGAGCAGATGCTTTAGTGGCGATTCAAATTCTAAATTAAAGCCTAAATGCCCATTTTCAGCTCTGATCATTAGACAGGAATTATGGAGGATTCTTTCCTTCTAAAAAATTAAAAATAAAACAAATTAATTTGCTAATCCAATAGAAGAAACTCTTTTGGGTGGTGGGGCTCTTGTTGTTAATTATCATATATTCCTCCAAAAGATAAAACCATCATGCTTTGTAGACCCTAGCCCAGGGGTGGGCAAACTTTGCAACTTTAAGCCTGAAGGATTTCAGCTCCCAGACTTCTCCAGCCAGCTTTGCCCACCCCTGCCCTAGCCCAATCCATATTTCATTAAATAGATCTGAAATTGCAGATTGGGATGACTGATCAGCTTCCCTCAGATTTCCAAAAGAGACTTAATGGGAGCTTAGAGATATCATAAGTGAATTCCTGAGTAATCTAAAAGGCCCCAACATGCAAAGAAAAATGATAGCAAAAAACTGCACAAAACAAGTACCGGGCACTAATTATTAATCTTCTTCTTCTTCCTAGCGTATTTCCATAGATGCAGGGTCTGCTTATCAGATCAAGTGAATGCCACTTTGCAGGGTCAGCTGTATCCCCAGGGCGCAGACCCGCAACATGCATATCTTTGTTGATGGTGTCTTGCTATCTCTGTTTTGGAAGCCCGCAAGGTTGCTGACCGTTGATTTCTAGTTGGCAGACAGTCTTGGCCACGGTGGAAGGTGCTGCTTTCTGGACATGTCTATACCAGCAGAGTCAGCCTAACTATTAATCCTTAATATTAATTATGCATTACTATTAATACATAAAAAACCAACAGCTAAAAAACCCTTTTAATTAGGGCTAGCTATTTGATTCCAGATATTCATAAAATTTGCTAATCTTTGTTTTGGTACTTTTCATCCCTGAAAAAAGTAACAAATAAGCAAACAAATCAGATGTTCTTCTATTACTTCTGTTGGCTTTCCATTCAAGCATGCGTTGTACATTTTATACCTTCCAGCTTTGACTATTCCTCTGACAAATAGAAATGCTAAAAAGCTGGCCTTCATTCCATCCCCTGCCACGTATCTGGAAGCAAAGACCGCATTTTGCCATCTGTACAGCACAGGTGTAGTGCTCTGAGTAAACGCCATACACAACCTGATCAACTTAGCATACTGCATGCATTGTCCTGCCCATGGGCCACTAATTCAGGAGACAGCTGTTGGGAGACAACCATCTGCACAGGCCTGGATAAGGAGGGGAAACTAAGGTCTCAAAGGGACAGGCCCTTGAGTGTGAGTAGCAGCTGACGTAAGCTAATTTATTTGACATAGATATTAGCAGGTGCTAACCTGTCTCAAACTAGAGCTAATGAGACATTCACTCCTGGGATTTAGTCCAAAAGGCCATTAAAAAGCTTAGCGTTATTTTATCTAGTTTGCCACAAAACATTGTACTGCTCTAGTTAGTGGGCAGGTGTAACTGAGTTTAGGCTTTTTCTTCTTTGAAAAATAGACCATATGTTTTCTAGTCTTAAAACCTAATTGGTTTTAATGTGGAATATTCCCATATAAGAAAAATATTATGCCACAGAACCGTTTTTCTTAGGTTCCTAATGTATTGGTTGTGGAGAGAATTGTTTGTGCAGAAAGCAGCAGAGAAATCATGTGAGCTCTTGCTGGAAATCTTTTGAAATGGTGAATAACCTTGTTTGGCTCTGCAACCAAACGAGAGAGACACAGGCTTCAATGGATAATTAGAACTGCAGAAAAAGCAATTGCTACCAACCTGCCTTCCATCGAGGACCTGTGTAGTGCAAGAGTCAAAAAGTGGGCTGTGAAAATATCAACAGACCCCTCATATTCTGGACATAAATTGTTTCAACTTCTGCCCTCAAAATGACGCTCTAGAGAACTGAACAGCAAAACAACCAGACACAAGGACAGTTTTCTGCTGTATGCCAGTATTCTGCTAAACAACTAATTCCCACAACACTGTCAAATTATTTACTAAGACTGTATTACTATTTTTCTTCTCATCCTTCCTAATACCTATCTCTTTCCACTTACGACTATAACCATGTTGCTTGTATCTTTAACATTTATATTCTTTTATTTGTTTCCTAGTATAATTTGATGGCTTATTAGTATCCTTTGACTATCACTAAGTGTTGTATCTTGTGATTCTAGATATATGTTTTATATTTTATTTTTCTTTATGTATACTAAGAGCCTATGCACCAAAGACAAATTCCTTGTGTGTCCAATCACTCTTGGCCAATAAAGAATTCTATTCTATTCTATAAACTCTGTGGTTATTACTAGCATATGAATAAATCTACTGATTTAGACCTAGATACAGGCAATCTTTGATTTATTTGCATTTGTTTAATGACTATTCAAAGGTAGGATGGTGCTGAAAAACAGTGACTTATCACCACTCCTCACACTTACGATCATTGCAGTGTCCTCAGTCATGTGTTCATAATTCAAGTGCGTTTATTTACAATGGTTGCAATGGTTTGGAGTCATGACCTTCCCATGGAGATTCTGACCAGCAAAATCAATGAGGGAAAGCCATGTAACAACTGCAACAAAAACAGTTGCAAAATGAGACACAGCTCACTTAATGACTTCATTGCTTAGGTGGCCATTTGGATCCCAGTTGTGGTTGTAAGACAAGGACTATCTATACTCAGATTGAGTATAGTGTGAAGAGTGGTGATAGGTCACTGTTTTTCTCAGATTGTAACTGTTGTGTGAAGAGCTGTTTTGTGGCGAGGTTTGTGAAAGGTGTCGTGATTCACACAACTCTCCACAGTTTGAAGTGAAGGTATCAGAATACCGATGATGAACCTCTCTCAGTCCCTCCCCCCAGCCCTCAAGTTTCCTTACTCTGATTTGCTCTGAGACTTGTTTTTCAGGCTTTTTTTAAAGGACAAATCTAATCTCACTGATCTCTCACATTTCCAGCAGAGCTAATAACACAGTGGTGATGTTGACACATAATCCTAACAGAAAGCAAGTCTTTGGCAACTGGCCATGGGAGACAGGGAAAGGTAATTCAATTTCATTGCAACCATACCTAAGACTAGTCTCATCACTTCATAGTAAGGCTATCAGATGCGATCTGCAAAATTCCAGAAAACTACTAGATGGCCGTAGACAAATATAGAAACGTCAAATTATTTGGTTCCGTCTAGCAGTTGTTCAGATTTTTTCAGCTCAAAGTACCCACTGAGTGTTCTACATTGCAGTAAATTTTCCCTTTGTATTCCTTCAGATAGATGAATATTAATTTCTTTTTTATTAGATTAAGGGTGAAATATAATGAAGGAGAATCTAAAATAAAGAGCTTAGAAGTAAGGATAAAAGACAATGTAGAGGTAATAGGGGTGCACATTTTTAATAAGGTATATATTTCACACACCAGCATACAGCAAAAGGAACAGGGCTACCTAAATGTATATATAGCCATATGAACTGCATCTTTATTAATATTTTATTTAAGACAATTTAAATGTAGGTAGTCTTCAGGTTACAACCACAACTGGAATGAGAATTTCTGTTGCTCAGCAGGATGTTTGTTGAATGAATTGTACCCAATTTTGCAAACTTTATGGTAACAATTATTAGTGAATCACTGCAGTTGTTTCCACCACAGGAAATCTGGCTTCCCCCATTGACTTTGCTCATTGGAAGTTGGCTATGAAAGTCACAAATGGCAATCACATGACCTCGGGACACCACAACCATCATAAATACATGCCAGTTGCCAAGTGCCCAAATTTTGATCATCTGACCATGAGGATGCTGCAATGGTTCTAAATGTGAGGACTGGCCATAAATCACTTTTTTGGTGTCATTTCAACTTTGAATCACCACCAAACAAAAGGCTGAAAGGCAAGGTCTACCTGTCCAGCATAAATATAATATCTTTGTGGAGATCTACCAAACCAGAGGCTGGCTTTTATAGGTTCCTCAGCAGTAAATGAAATAAGGTTCCACAATAAAGCGAAACTCCATACATAGTCTCTGTTGGACATGTTCTGCTAGGTTTTGTTAAAGGTAATTAAAATAATCCCACATGTCTTGAATAACTGATGCTGATACCCAAGAAATATCAGTTACAGTAAAACTGTTTTTCTTTTTTCTTTTCTTGACTCCCTTCTTAGGTAAAGGTAAATGTTTCCCTTGCACATATGTGCTAGTTGTTCTCGATTCTAGGGAACAATGGTCATCTCCATTTCAAAGCCAAAGAGCCTGCGCTGTCTGAAGATATCTTTGTGATCATGTAGCCGGCATGACTAAATGCCGAAGATAGTTTAGTTTAGTTTAGTTTAGTTTAGTTTAGTTTAGTTTAGTTTAGTTTAGTTTAGTTTAGTTTAGTTTAG
>JAPKID020005490.1:0-11099 GCA_026931265.2 Tropidonophis doriae | reverse complement strand
ATGGTCAATATCACCTTGTAGCGCACCCAGAAGGCTACAGGCAGCCAGTGCAGCTCACGCAGGAGAGGTGTTATATGTGAGTGCCTCGAGGCACCCATGATTACCCGCACGGCTGCATTCTGAACCAGCTGCAGCCTCCGAGTGCACCTCAAGGGGAGCCCCATGTAGACAGTGTTGCAGTAATCCAACTGGGAGGTCACCAGTGCCTGGGTGACTGTGCGTAGGTCTCTTGCAATAGGTTGATTATTGTTACCACCATGCATCAGTATACTGTAAAGCAAAGCAAAAATCATTTGCTTACACTTCCCACACCCACTGTCAACATATCTTTCAAATTTCTGAATGCTTTAACATTCAATAAATGCTAACAAGGTTCTTTGTCATTTACAGTTTATCATTCACTTTGTGAGACTATGGAAGTATATACTAATTTAAGCTTTGTTCATTAACTTGATTTTGTTCTTCTTGTATAAAAAAACCAGACTTGAAGCTAAAGGCAATACAATAATTACTAATGTTTGATATTTTTCTTTAATTGTTTCTAAACATTTCAGTTGTAAATATGTAATTTCCAATGTGTTATACTGCAAATAATATTCTGAAAAAATATGCCCCAGTTGCAATGATAAAATTATGTTGTGTTGGAAACAAAGAAAGAAATCAAAAAGGGAAAACAGATACAATATTCTTTACCATAAACCATCTTTGTAACCATTCAATATGCTATATCAATGTCATTTCAAATTATTGATGTGTTATTGAGTTTGCAAACATACTGTATACCAGTACGTATATATGGTGTATTTATCAGAGATCAGCCTACTTTGTTCTTTAAAAAAAAACACGTTTTTTTATTCTTTTATCACCAAAAATAAAATACAGGGAGAAAACAGACTAACCAACATTGAACACTAACAGCAAAAAGAAAAAAATATGTGCAAAAAAACTCCAAACAAACCCAAATATCAAATAAATCTGACATTAAATATAAGAAAAAAAATTCATGGCTAAATGCTGAAAGCTACCTCAAAAATCTAATACTATTTGTATTTAACAAAAATACTATATTACATAAACAAATATTGAATATAGATGTTGAAATCTAATTATCCAATTGAATAAACCAACATCTGAATACACGTACATGCATGAACGTACATGCATGAACGTACACACACACACACACACACACACACACTCCACAGGTTACCCCAAAGTTAAAACTAATCTTCAAATCTCTGTTAACATCTAATTTTATTTAACATGTAGAAAATCTTCAAACTGCTTTCATCTCTTCTAAACTTGTCTAGAGTCAGCCCACTTTTGTTCTGAGAAAAACTAGGTTAGGACCTGAGAAATAATAATTTATTTACTGAAATATATTAGCAAACTGAACTGAACTAGCTGAGATACTGGCAGATGCTCCTGTGGTAGAAACAGAATAGGCTCAATACATTCAAAAAATAGTAAATAGTATATTATATATCCAATATACTACATACAAACATCATTCATTGTGATAGATCTAATACAAATGTTATCTGTTGCTAGGAAACATCTGAAAACAATTAAATATATAGTTCAGTTGCGGAAATCTATAGTTGAGTTTGAGCACAAATTAACATTTGCTTTGAACTCCTCTTTATTTTTCCAAATCATGGCAAAATTAAATTTATATTAAGATATGTACCATTTTTAATATTCCTGGAATTTTTAACATGACTCTTTCATTTCAAAAAATGAAATCAAAAACTTTTAAAGAGTTTTAAAAGTAATGCTATGTTTGTAAACATAATAATAGTTTGAAATTATTTCTTAAATGAACTTTATAGGTTCAGTTATCTTGGCAACATTTTTGAACTGTTTTGCCATTGCTTTCTTCCCAGGGCTGAGAAGGAATAACTAGCCAAAATCATCCAGCTAACTTTATCCTTAGGCAAGACTAGAAGTCATACTCTTCCACTTTCTAGCATACCTTTAACCACCATACCAAAATGTCTGTTCTCTCTAAAAATGTTAAATGTAATGGACCATATTAAACGTGGGACCATACATTCAGATATAATATGGCAAATCAATGGGCATCAGATAAAAGCTCCAGTCTCAATTTCATCAACCATTCTGTATCCATTTTAGTATGTTGCTCAATGTAAAATTCCACAGTGTGATTCAAAAATTATTCAGATGATTGCAGAAATGTTAGGCAAAGACTTTATAAACATAGGAATATCAATCAATCAAATCTTTATTACAATCATAGATCAGCGTACATGAATGTTAATAAGGCAGTGAGCAAACTAGATTCCATTCAGCCTGGAAATGTCTACAAATGAGTGTCATTATGTTATTATATCACATGAAGAACTACATGGTGAGGAGCTGGAGGCTTATGGGAAATGGTAAAGCCTGATAAACATTTCAGATGGTGACAGTGAAGAGTCTGATGAATATGGATCACTCTCAGGTCAAATAGAAAAGAGCTTCAGGTCAAACAGAAAATTGTTCTTTTGGTTCTGTTCCATTATGCTAAGGAGGTAAAAATGCAGAGTCTTCAGGTCAAAACTGAGCCCAGGGAACTTCAGTAGTCACATGGATTCTTTGAAAATATATCTATCCTGGCACAGAAGTTTACATCTCTGTGGAATCTTTCTGCAATTGCTACCATGCAACTGTTACTGACTTTTATGTGTTTAGGAGATAAGAGTCTCTTATGATGAGCAACATTACAGGGAAAGTGGTAACAGGGAAAGTGGTAATAATTCTGGGGTAGACCTCTCCCTCTAGCTGTCTTAGGGGCTGAAGCCAGGCTGATGTTGATGTGGTAGAAACAGAAAACATTTATCAGATAATGTTGCATGATTAATTTAGGAATATTAGTTTACACAATATAGTATTTCAATAACGTTTATGGAAACATTTATTGTTTGTTTATATGCTAATTTTGTGTTCTGCCTTTGGGCCAATATGGCATTCAAGGTAATAATAAAAATACATACGAAGAAAGAAATATAAGAATGTAGAGAACAATTAAAAACACAAAGGAAACTAAAATGAATAAAACCAGTTCAATAAAAAGAAATAAGCAACCCTCAATTAAAGCTCACCTTTGAGATAAAAATATCCTTGCCTGATTACATAGATAAAGAAGAATATATTTTTTTAAGGTTTGTCCCAGGGAGGGTGAGTTAGGTAGAAAAAGGGAAAAGGGAAGGGAGAGAGATGAGATTACAATCCCAAAGGAAATGTTAAGTGAAATTTTAATGTGTGGAAATTTGGGAAACAAAGATGAAACAAAAAAACAGGAACCCCACACAATATAAACAAAGAAAGAGAGATCATGGCAAGGAATGAGATAGTCAAACTATATTCTCAACCTTCCTTCCTCTTCTACAAACAATTATGAGAGAAGAGAGAATTTTTCAGCATCAGGTTGAGGTTCCCAAAATAGCAAGGCGTGGATAAGAATCATAGGGTAGAGTTCAAGACTGAAAGAGTGCAAGATCATCTTTAACAGGCTAAGAATGTTTACAATGGGAAACTGGAAGAAAGATTTCCAGACACATAATGGAAAAATGTCTCCAGAATGGCTAAGCCAACTGGAAAATCAGAGACGTACTCAGCATTCTCAGCAACCAAATTGAACAACGTTGTCTTGATTTAATTAGAAAGTAGAAAGATTTGACTTGGCATTTAGCAAGTTTAAGAGTTTCCCAGGATAGATTTCATTACAGGTATTGACAGGCCTGGCAAATGTACCCCTTCCTGATTTCAGAACACCTTGTCAACTATTTTATGTAGCTAGAATAAGAAAAATAACTTCTTGGTGTGGGAACAAACTGATACTTTCTGATAACAGGGATTCTCAATATCTCAGTTAACTGCATTATTCATATTTTTGGATTTGACCATGTGAAAAGACAAATAATAATGACCCTGGCTCATTTTGTTGAACCAACATAATTATATATGTAGGGATAATGTACAGGATACATAATTTTTGGTGTAATATCTGAGACTGAGTATTGAATCAGTCACACAGCAACTTTAATAACTCTGGAACAACATAGAAAATAAAATATTCTTAGCAATTTATCATTTATAACAAATGCAGCCAATTGAGATATAAATCTATCTTTCTTGAATATGCAAGTAGCCCATTGGAATAACTACTGGTATGGTATGCTGCAGAAACTTATGAAAGTAATTTTTAAATTCACATATCGCACAAAATCATCATTTGCTGAAAAAGTCACAATTGGCTGGGTTCAGACAACATGAAACTTCATAATCAGAGATATTCAAACCATAAGTTTCACCCAACACACTAAAGCCTAACCAAACAATTTGGAATTTGGAAATGCATCCGTTTTATTTATTTATTTTGTTCAGTCACAGATTCAATATCTATAATAGAGGAAAAGTTAAAAATATACAGGAGAGAGACAAACCATATATTTTGTTAACAGCTTTCATATGATCAAGTGTTAGGTTTAAATATGAGGTACACAAATAACCTCTCAACCCCCAGTAGATGGCACAGAAGTATTTTTATTCTAATTCTCATTACATAGTTATTGTTTTGTATTTTATTTCAATGTTCTGTCAGGGAAGAATCTAGAAATCCCATCAATTTCTAAAACTTATCTACTTACCTGAAGTGACTTGTAGTGATTTAATACCAGCTACCTGTCTGAAATAGTGGCAGCTTCATCATTCAGAGGTTTTGATCTGAAGTGCTGTCCAGCAAAAGTTAATTCTTCTTTCTAGAGATTGTCAGCCTGACTGTCCCTTCAAATTGATAATATTGGTGAAGCATTGGATGGAGGAATAGAGTAAGGATTTAGCACTTTTAAAATGGCAAGAAATCTTTCATGGCAACAGCAGACAGTTTCTTTTGCCGGGGATCTGCTTAATGTGATGCACCAGAAATCTTTGTCTTTGAAAAAGGCTAGAAAAGTAGAAAATTGTTGCGTCAAAATAACACAGAAATCAATTTTTGTTTTCTCTGAAAGAAAGAACACTTTAAGTACTACATTTTTCCTGTTTTAAAGAAATCCAGCTACTGTATCATATGTATGTCTGTGTGTGTGTGTGCGTGCGCGCACATGTGTACATACATACATACATACATACATACATACATACATACATGCATACAGTATATAATTAACCTTTTAGCTTTCATAAATTTGCTTTTTGTGTAGAATTATTTAATTGTCTTACCAACAGGACTAAAAAATAAGACGTATGTGTTGTTTTGCTGGTTGTAAATATAAAGACTAGGGGAATGCAGAGTTATGTTCTACAGATGTTTACAGTAGTGAGGATACAATGCAAGTCGAGAAATAAATGGCAGAAATCAGATAATATGATCTAGATATCAATGTTTCACCCTGCCTTTCAAACATATTTTAGACATTTAAAACCACATTTTCTCACAAAAGTAGTTCTGAAGAGGACAGAAAATATGTGCTCAGTTTACTGTATTTATCTTTTTCAGGATTTGCTAGACTATGTTTCAAGTTCTGTCCAGTCTTTACTCATATCCATTCTTTTCCGTGATACAAATCACATTACCAGATATAGGTAGTCCTCAACTCACAACTGTTCATTTAGTGACCATTTAGTCAACGTTACAACAGCAATGAAAAAGTGTCTTATGATTGTTTTCACACTTATGACTGTTGCAGCATCCCCAAGATCATGTGATCAAAATTCAGATGCTTGGCAACTGATTCATAATTATGACGGTTGCAGTGTTCGGTTACCGACAGTTGCATTTTGCAACCTTCTCACAAGCAAAGTCAATGATAATGCATATTTACTTAACCACCATGTCCATAACTTAACAACTGCAATGATTTACTTAGCAACTGTGGCAAGAAGTGTCATAAAATGGGGCAAAACTGACTTAATAAATGTTGCACTTAGCAACAGAAATGTTGGGCTCAGTTGGGGTTGTAAGTCAATGACTATCTATATTTCATATTGACTGTATCCATGGTATATTACTGCAGAGATAGTTCAATATCTGACTGTTGACACACTCTTCTCTAAATGATCTATGGTAACATGACATCTACTTTTTCTTATATTTTAGCCCAGACACAACACTGAAGCAACCTGCTAAGTAAACTGCATCTTAATTTGATACTTAGGAGCTAAGTAATGCCTAAGCAATGTTTCACTTATCTTCAGGATTTTAGCTCAGCTGCATTCCATGTTCCCATTTGTTTCACATTGTGCAGCTAATAGAGCTTCTCCTCTACTGAATGGTTCCATCTTTAAATTTAAATGGGATTAATGCTGTGAAAAGTTCTTTTTAAATGATTAGGTTAATAATCTGGAAATGATGGCTCCAAGATAGGGCAATGCAGCAAGCACCGATCTGCAATTTTGTCGCAGCTCAGTGGAAACCTTTGTGTGTGAGTCTACAAATGCCCCAGGTCTCAGCGCTCTAAAACCCTCTTTTGTAGCAATAACTATGATTTATCTCTTTTTTTATTTTAGACCTGCAAACACCTAGCAAATAGTGAACAGGTTCTTGATTGCAGCAACAGCTGTAGGTATTTCCAGGGGTCACATCGCAGGGTTGGTGTTCGTCATAAATCTTGTGTTAATTTTAAAAATGAGCTATAGATGAGTGGTCATTCTTCTTTATTGTTAATTTTTCATACATCAGAGATTCTAATTTCTTCTCTTCAAGAGAAGTGATTTAGAAACGGCAGATGATCATTTGTTCTCAAAGTCTCCCCTGTTTCTATTTTATCTTCATTACTTTTTTTCTGACATGTCACTTAGCTGTCCTTCTCAATAGCCATTGAGAATATTCTCTACAGTTCATTGTGATATATTTTTCTATGCAGCAAATGCTTAATACATCCCCATACATAGAAGCCTATTATGGTAATTTATGAAATTTATCTCTCTCTCTCTCTTTTGAGCAAATATTACGTGATGAATAATTTTCTACAGTTAATGAAAAGGATTGGGACATTATCAGGTTCAGGCTTTTATTTTTATTTTGAAATCCCCAAACTGGAAAATGGATCTGGATTGCATTCTAGTTATTTCAACTGACAGACATAGACATCTGTCTAAATCCTGAATCCCAAACCAAAGCAAGCTAATTAGAATAGATTTTGTTTATATCCAAGACTAAAAAGCTATCCCTCCAGGAGCATTCTTAGGGATTGGAGGATTCATATGAAAATTAGTTGGCTTTTGGCCATCAAATGGATACCAAGCAATTCTGCCTACAATTTAAAAAATAAAAACAAAAAAAATTCAATCTATTTTTTAATTAAATGAATCAGACAAACTCTTTTTAATTTGAGCCTACTGATGATCCCAGTTCCACATCTTTGAAAACTGTTTTCTCTGTCAGCAGTGCAAAATCTAGGAATCTCTAGACAGATTACTATTTATTTGTGTGTTTATGGTGTTTAAGCTTGAAATATATTAACCAGTATTTACTCAAAGAATTTATAGTACAATGCCCTATCTACAGGGGTGGGTTGCTGCTGTCATTACTGCTGGTTTGCTGCATGCGCACTTTGCAGAACTTTTAAACAGGAGAAAAAAACATGCAGCGGCAACCAGGGTGGGTTGATGCAGGTTTTGCCAGCAAGGCCAGCATTCCACTACCAGTTCACCCAAACCGGTGCAAACTGGTAGCAATCCACCTCTGCCTATCTATACAGTATGTTGATTATTAAAATCATTTCAACAAAAAAATGGTATCACAACCACAAATACCAGTTATTTCAGTAATGCTTCACATATGATTCCTGTAAAAGAAGGAGACAAACTTTATGGTATGTTAAATGTACTTTTAGAAATAGTAGATGGAATGGCTTTATAATGATAATTCCTGGATGGGCTGGAAGGGAAATTCCTAATCTTTTTTTTAAATTTTATATTTGGAAAACATTTCCCCTAAATTTTCAAATCTCAGATACTCCTATATTGCCTTTCTGTTTTATGCTTGTAACATTGAAGTTACTTTATCTACAGAATAGATTGCTTCTGGAAGCTAAAGAAAAAGAGGGGAAAGGATTATATTTGTGTCTTTGGTCATCCTTCAATCTCAATCTTTTCCTTTCTGTTCAGGATTTTGAAGTTATTTGGTTCTTAAAGTTATCCTACAATTTTTATAATATATCCTCTCATTATTGTCTTTGCTTAATATGAGTCTAACTCTGTTTTGACTTTGGTTGCCATATTTTCCAACCCCAGGAGGCTCTGCAATTTCATAGCTAACTATGACATCCATTAGGGTTGGCTGATGATTCTTGTTTAGATAAGACAAAATATTGAAAGAGAAGAACAAACTACAAAAAGCATTATTAATCTTCGGTAACTACCTTTAATCCTGGTCTTTTTGTATTTGCAAAAACAAAAGAAAACAAATATAACATATAACCCAAAACATACTGTCAACATATTTTCATCCTTTCAAAGTATCCCAATATTCATAAAGCTTTAGAAATATTCAATTTCAGCTTGATTGCTGCAGAGGGAATATGGTTTTGTTTTAGGAAGCTAATATCTTTCATATAATTAAGGATTTGGCTGACTCAAATCAATGTCCCTAGAAAGTTTTGATTCAAGTGGCACTTGCACAATAAATTAGAGACTATGATTGAAGTTGTTAGTTTTCCAATCTACGGATTTTTACATTATCATTGGATTTTCTAAATTTGAATTTCTAACCAAAATGTATTTGGAACAGAGTTCTAAAAAAGGAGTAAGTTAGAGAATGCAGCACTCTTATTTTTTTAAGCGTTAGAATCATAGAATTATGATTATTGTACTCCTTTCTACATATAGAAGCAATATCACTGTTTCCATTGAAAGTATAATTAATCTATTTTCAGATGTATACCATTTAATTTGTTTAAAACATGGAAATACATGTGTGTGTGTGTGTGTGTGTTTATATGTGTGTGTATTTGTGTTTGTGTGCAGATAGATCTCTATCTGTTTCCATAATTTTTTTCTATTTGAATGAAAGGTTTCTTTTTTGAATATTTAATTTTGTATTTGTCCATGGATTTTTATTTTGTTCTTATTAAAAGCAAAACAAAAACAACAACAACTCAGTGATATTCATTGTCACCAGGACACTTAGTATCATGTCCAAGAATTTTATAAAACACATCAAGAAATTGCAGCTTCTTGCAATAACCGTCAGAACTGCAAAAAACTATGCTACTTGGAACATCGTACATCTTAAGAAGGTACCTGGTTGATACCTAGAATGCTGGCAGCAATCCATATCAACCATTAAAACCAGTCAATGGTATTTGTGATGCATTTTTGAATGTTCATCTGATTGAGTTTCATGTTTAATGAAATAATAATAATAATAACAACAACAACTATATCCTCCAACATTACCTTAACAGTTCCTAGATCCTTGGTTAGGACTCGAGCTGTTGAGCTACCAACCAGCCCCAAAGGCTGTGAATCTCACCAAAGATGATAATAATAATAATAATAATAATAATAATAATAATAATAATAATAATAATAATAATAATAATAATAGTGCCAGAAAACAAATTGCTTCCCTATTGCTCTCCTCAAATTAATGCAGCCAAAGGCCACGAAGTCGCCAGGACTTGATCTGGACTCAGAGGAGGCGTTTCACCTTTCTCTTCAGGGAAGATGACTGCACCGTCTTTCCTTCGCATGCATTTTGCATGCCAACAGAATACCAGCCTTCAGGTTTATATTGAATAAAATGACATTAAAAAAAAAAAAAGAAAACAGGAGTCCCTTTAAGTATAATAGCCAAGAAACGAAAGTATGGGCCACATGGACTAATAAGCATGGCACACCCCAAACTCAAGCAGTGCAATTTCACACAGGCCACCGAGATGTATAATTGACCGGGGCGAGCGCATTAAAGGAAAAAGTCAGGTGAAAATGTTTTTTAAAAAATTTGCAGGGAGTTGCATGTTTGGAACGGGCACGTTTTAAACTATACCAAAGTCTTCCTTTCTCCTACCTCTTTGCGGTTGGACATGGAGAAAGAGCTGCCAACTACGTGCTTGCTAGCAACAAGCACCTCTCCATGCCTCTTGGTCAAAATTACACCTGTCGGGGGAAGACCTAGGGAAATGTTGGGGGGAGGGAAACCACACTGCCTCCACGCTGTCTGTCGGCAATGGCACACAATGTCTGGGTCCTATGGGGTGTGTGAAATGTGGGGAGACTCCGTCAACCCTACTGACAACTTGCCCTGAAGAGTTCCCTTCGCAAGCTTGCACCCTCTCCTGCCTCCATCATTCACAGAGGGCCATGGCTGAACTGTCCATGGTGCTGATCGCTCGGCACCTAGGAGGTTGGGTCTCCAAGAGCGAAGCTTGCAGGGTGGCTGGGCAGGATAGCCCGGCGACCAGCCAACGTGCCAGGGGTTTAAGGAAGTGAGGGCGCCCATCCTTCCAATCCCATTAAAACAATCATTTAAAACAAAATATCCTCCCCAACGAGAGACAGCAGCTGCTGCCTTAAAGGGCTAACTGCCTCCTGCCCCCTGTTTGCGATGATAGCAAAAGGCTAATCAGGGCATTGAAAACCGAAAGGCACCCCTGGAGAGGGGAGAGGAGGAGGACCACCTGCACAGCGGCTCATCACACCAAGCCATAGCCAAAGGGGAGGGGGGGGGAGTTGCATTCTGAAAACTCCCCAGTATCTCCAACATTTCCGTATCCAGGCTCCCATTCGCTCCCAGTTAAGAGGCACTTCCAGATTGAAGAGCCTGCTCATTCAGCTGGGTCTCCCAGCCAGCTCACTCGTGTGAGACAGCACACGAGCCCATCTCCCTCCACCCCCCTCCACTCCCCCCCAGCTCTTCTCCCAAAAGCAGGGGAACTCTGCATGCAATCGAGACACACACACCCAAAAAGACCCAGGAATGATGGGGAGGGGGGGGGGCAGAACAATGCCCCCTGGTTCCAAGTGCCCAGGTTAACTGGGGAGACAGGAATCGGGAAGCAAGGTTGCAGGAGAGAAAAGAGTCTTACCTTTCATCCAGTCCACTACTTGCTTCGGCGTCCACTTGCTAATAGGTTCCATAACAAGGGCCATCA
>JAPKID020005489.1:0-11099 GCA_026931265.2 Tropidonophis doriae | reverse complement strand
GCGCTATGCCTGGGTGGGGATCCCCGCACGCCACCCGTTCGGTGGGGGGCCCTTAAAGAGCCCCCATAGCCCCCGAAGGGGCCATCAGGGAAAAACAAGCGGCGGATGAGTCGAGGACTCGTCCAACGCCCCCGGTGGCCGGAAGCGGTCGATGAATGTATTTTTAATGTACATTGAGAGCTTATGCACCACAGACAAATTCCTTGTATGTCCAATCATACTTGGCTAATACAGAATTCTATTTTATTAGGTTCTCAGACCTGAACATATAGAAAATCTCCCAGTGTGCCAGAAGGAATCATATCACTTCTGTTTCTTGTGGCATCCATGTTTCAAGTTGACTCGCTTGGTAGATTTCATAGAGGCAAGATCTTGCTCATGAATTTATGAGTAAACTATAGAGGTCAGCAGAAAATAGTTCCAAACTTCACACATATCATTATGGAACGGGAAGATTTTCAGCCAGTGATTCAAATAAACACCTCTGTTTTATTGCAGACATTATAATGCATATAACACCTTAATAAATGTATTAATAATTTAATAAAGAGGAGCACCAATCTCTAGAGTGTTGTCAAGCACCAGGGAAATCAGGAGATTCAGGCAGTTCACATGAATATAAAGATTTATTGAAGCTTAAGCTCTCAATAAATATCTGAGCTACTAATGTTCAAGAGAAATGCATGGGAATTAAAAAAAAACATTCAAGGTGGACTTAGATCTCTTGCGGGTGTGCAGGGACTTGTGACTTATAACGCCTCCCTTGGCCTGAGCCTGGTCATTTCCTACAGGTTTAAGCTTTCAGTATAGCAATTTTGAGGTTCAAATCCTTTTCATCCAATTCATTAACATTACAACAGATTGAGAGCTGTTGAATTCTCAGAACAAGACATGCTTGGCACCTGTGCATTGTTATTACAGTAGAACACTCTGATCCTGCTATTACATCTCTTCCATATCTCTAAAATTGTCCTGAAATTCTGTTCTCAGTCACTTTTAGCATTTGTTTGATTCACTATGTAATGTGGGACATGGTATCCCATGTACTGAATTGTTCAGTTTCAAGTGTTTTGTTTATTGTCTTTAGTGTATAGCCAGCTGGGTAACTTTGAGCCAATCACTCACTTTTTCAGCCCAACACACTTCACACGGTTGTTGAGGGGAAAAATGGAAGAGTATTTGTAGAAATAATAAAGGCAGGATATAAATACTAAACAAACAAAAAAACAGTTGTATGTGACAATATTTCTCCAGTAGCTAAAAATGTATTTTATTCCCAAAGGCTAATACTGTATGTTTTGTACCTAGATCTGTTTAATCCCTGGAAGTACAGTGAATCCTATATTTTTTCAGAATGTTCCTTGATGTTTAATATTCCCACTTAGTGTGTACAGTTGCTGCAGAAAATATTAGAAGTGTTTCACTAATGCACTGATACCAACAGTGGAAGGGAGGCTGAAATTATTGATATACTTGGGGGACATTTGATTTTTAAAAAGTGCTTTTTTGATCTAAACCATTCCCCCTAGCCACTCACCCTTAATACCCTGGAACTATGGCTGTTGAACTTTGGTGCTTCAGTCAAAGGAGAGAGATTCTGAGGACTATTGAAAAGAGCCGAGGATGTACGTGACTTCTGGACCATAAATTTTTAATATCTGATGTGCAGAGTTGCAGGTTTACACATTGTTATTTTAGCTGGAATTTACTCTTGTGCTAAGGTGGCAATAAGAAATATCACTTGGATTGGGGGAAATCTATGAATTGAGCATTGCAATATATTAAAATTAAACTTAGCTTTAAAGAATTAACTTCGCTGTTCACTTTCAAGTGATTGCACACACCCTCCTTAGTATCTGATCCCTTCCAGTTTTGTTTTGTTTTTTATAGAGAAGCAATAGATTGACTTGTCAAAGTATCCATGTTTTAGGAAGCTATAAAGTTGAACTGCCGTATGATTGATCACACTCAGCCTGGGGAAACGATATTACTAATTAAAGTGTAAGACATTAAGTATGTGAAAACACAAATTTATTCCATGCAAATTAGGTGGCCAAACCCAGACTCCAAGCAAGATGCATTTTTTAAAAAAGTATATGCTGTAAATTGGCCCAGATTTCATGTTGGCATGGATATGTGGGCAAAGCCTAAAAGGATTAATCACCATAATTTGCAAATATAGCTTCACACTGGAGTATTTGGGGAAGGAGTAATGGCACATTTCGGCTGAGAGCATATTGTGCGGTGTAACATTTCGCTCTTGCTTGAAGAGGCTGCTTATGTATGTGCATAGTTAGCATGGATAAGAAAAAAGTTAAGCCTTTGTCTGATGGTATACAGAATTCTGGAAAGCTTTTTTTTTTATTCCATTGTTTAATAGTACAACAGCAACAAAATTGCACCAACTTGCCCTCAATTACACCTTGCCCTGGACTGTTGAGGGATATTGCTGTGATCCCTAGATCACCCCTACACCACCCCATTGCAATCTGATGACAGCCAATGGAATATTAAAGGACATGTTCTTGCACAGGACAGGAAGCTCAAATATAAAGCCAAAAAGAAGGTGTAAAAGCCACCCACTCTCAACTCCATTTTGTCAGCTGCACTAGAACCATAAACATTATTGGTGTCAGGGTTCCAAGTAACATCCCCAACAAAAGAAGACTCCAAGGCTTGAAGTTTCTCAAAGTTCCATTTTATTAGAGATGTCATAAACGTCCAGGTTTTCCCCACCCAAATGAAAGTCCAAGCCCCTGCCCAGCACCCACATGTCCATCACATGGTCCAATCAGGCACCGTCCCTGAGATGCCTCCCAGTCATACCCCTCCAGATTCAGGGCAAGATGTCCTTGACTCTCTGAGAAAAGGATGTTGTTTTGACTATATATCTGCCATACTCCACATAATAACTGCCACAGCAGCAAATGTGCTGTGCAAAAGATGGCTTCCAGACCTGACCGTTGTTTCTGTTCATCATTAAACCATCTTTCCAATCAGCCTCCATGTTTCCATTGTCTTTTCTCTCAGCTTGGAACTGAACCAGATGGATATTTCTTCCCACATTGCCAAATCGATTAAGGAAAATATTTTGAGCTTTAAAAAAAATGGCTTTGGAATTATTTAAAATATGATTTTATTCAAACTCAAGCCAATAATCTTGACTTCTATTTTTTAAAAAAGAAGCGCATCCTGAAAAATCTAAAGAAGTTTTCCTCAAAGTGGTGTCTTTCAGAAGTGATGTCCAGCCAGCTGGCAAAATAATTGATTATCCTACACTTGGGAATGCTTTGTTTTCCAGTCAAATTTGCACTGCAGAACAATTGCCCATTTCCTTTTAACACTTACCAAATTCATTCCTTTTAGCTGTGAACATATGAACGGGTCAGCGGAATTCTTTGGATGCTAATGTTTCTCCCTCAAATGTTCAAAATATAATGGCCATGTTGGAGCTGATGTGAGATGGGACCAAATCAATCTAAAAGAGGTCATCACTTTCCAAAAGTACTTATGGTAATCAACTAAACTGATGATGTTTAACCTGGTTTGTAATATAGGCAGTCCTTGAGTTACAACAGTTTGCTTAGTGACCATTCAAAATTACAATGGCAGTGAAAAAAGTGATTTATGACCACTTTTTCACGTTTATGACCATTGCAGCATCCCCATGGACACGTGATCAATATTCAGATGTTTGGCTACTGACTCACATTTATGACAGTGGTAGGGTCCCCTGGGTCTTGTGGTCCCCTTTTGCAACCTTCCAGCAAGCAAAGTCAATGGGGAAAGGCAGATTCACTTAACAACTGTATTACAAATTTAACAACTGCAGTGATTCACTTAATAAATGTAGCAAGAAAAGTTGTAAAATGGGGCAAAACTCACTTAACAAATTTCTCACTTAGCAATATAAATTGTGGTAGTAAGTTGAGGACTACATGTACATTTTCCTTTTATTAGGTAACTTTTGACACACTTTTGATAAGTCAAAAGTTAACTTTTGACAACTTCCATAAAGTGATGATCAACCCACATATTTCTGACCCAATGAGCCATAATCATACAGGAAGTGAAAGATGCATCTTATTAAAAGTGGCTGAAACTTTCAATGGGCTCTACAAATAAGTCACCCAAATCCTATACTATATCTAAAAGGAAAGTAGTAGCAATATTCAAAGATTAAGCCAATTTCTGCATGCAATTTTTCACCTTCAGCTTTCAGGCTTATAAAATGCTATCCTCAAAGATATTCCATGGTAAATTTCTGAGAAACAGTATATTATTTATATAATACAAGATATGATGTAATAATATGTATATTGGCAGACATATTTGAGTCTCTCTCTATAGTATAACATTCTTGCAAGGTAAGTTTTTAATAAGGTTGTAGAGGGAAATTTGTAGAATAGAAATCTAAAGGGACATCTACTATCTAGGCTTCCTAATAGCAATTTATTACTATTATTTATTTAGTAAAATTTGTATTTCCGAAATATAAATTACTTGCTCATGGCAACTCTAGGCAGCTTACAGAAAAAAAAGCACAATGTAGAAGAAATAAAAATAATATAATAATAAAATAAAAATAGAATAATAAACTCCTATCCCTCAGTGACAACACACATTCAAATCAGCCATTTTATGGGCTCCATCCCACTCTGGATTCCACAGGCCCGCTGGTAAAATCATGCCTTCAAAGCTTTCCAAAAGAGTGTCAGAGTGGGGGCCTCTCTAGTCTAATTTCTAGAGGGATGATGTTCCAGAAGGAGGGAGCTACCAGGGAGAAGGCCCTTCTTCTTGGTCCCACCAGACATACCTCTTTAGAAGGCAGGACCCACAATATTCCTTGCCTCCCTGCTCTAGTGGGTTGGGTAGATTTGGCCAGCAAGAGACAAGTCCCTCAGATAACTTGGCCCCAATGAAGGATGTTATTGGTATCCTGGAGTCAGTGCTGGCTCCTAGTGGCCATATGAACTACTTCCCATGGTTTTCTTACCAAGATTTCACAATTGGCTTGTCCTTACCTTCTTTCTAGAGAGAGGGAGTGACTGCCCCAAAATAACCAACTGGTTTTGTGCCTAAGGTGGGAGTAGAACACCTGTTTCTATCCTGATGCTGTAACCAGTATAGCAAACTGTCTCAGTAAGTTAAATGGAAAAAAAAAACTGGAAACAATGACATAAAAGGAGGCATATACTGCATAAACATAAATATTCATGACCTGAATTGAAATTGGTTTTTATTGATACTTTCTATTTTACAATAAACAACAGGTACATTGCTGGGGATGCTACAACTCTTGTTTCATTTTGTTTTCAGAAAAGATTACAAGCTCCCCAAAGAACATTCTTCAAGCACTAAATCCAGTGCTAGGATATAATAATAAAGAGAGAGGGGGAATAGGGAGCAGAGTGAGCTCCTTGATGGATCGCTATGCCACAGAGATTACAGGCTGAAACAGGAAACAATAATCCTCCCAAATTAGGGATATGTAGTTGTAATTGAAAAAAGTGATAATTTTTTTTTGCTTATTAAACAAATGTATATAGCTATCCAATTCATACATAGTTGACCCCAGGAGGCTTAACCCAATTTGGTATAAAAGATGGTATAGACAGCAAAACAGGAAAGTTCAGTTATACAGCATTTACCTTTATTCTGCCCTAAGATAAAAATAAAATATCAGATAGAAAGACAAGCTCATTATATACATAATTCAATGCATAACACAGTAGTAAATTTTGATGCAATTGGATTTCAGGCTATAGAGGCATACAATCAGTGATCCTCCTTTATTTTTAGTCTTCATTGCAGTACATTATCTGCTACTGACATGTATTGTGAGTATAAAAAAAAAGAATGTTATTTGGATACTTATGGTTAAGTTTGTCTCATTCATGAAAGCTAAAATCCATGTTCATTTTGATGATGCCTCTGTAAATTTACGGGCTGTTCAAATGAAAAGCTCACCAAGAAGCTAATCCATTTTACACTGTGCTAGGAAAATAGAAGGAAGACTAGAAACGACAATGAGACATTATTTCACTTGTGAGAGTTAGGAAGAACTATCATGAAAACATAGTCACTGTTTTAAGTGAAATGAAAATCCTGAAAGGCCAATCCACCATGTGTTTGTGAACTGGGCTGAAGATGTACTTGTGACTTTAAAAAAAATGTTTTATCAAAATAAATTTATTTGAATTCAGAATGAGCACTTTTTAAAAACATGAACACTATCAGTGAGCATAGTATGATTTACATATGTCATGTAATTGTCTCTTTTTTTCCCTATGATATCTAGTAAATAATTTATTCTGTCACCCAATTGGTGACTATAAGGCTTTAATCATTGTGAAATGACACCTGTAGTTATAAAGCATAGTTTCATCTCCATGCTATTTCTTCTCCTTGTCTGTGTGCAGTAACTTGTAATAGTAATAGTAATAGTAACTTGTAAGGATTGGTTAATATAAATAGCTGGGCCTCTTTGTAGATACTTTGTCTAGTACTAACTAGTGTGTACTTAATAATATACTACTAAGAAGCATGCCTGGTTTTGGATGGGCTTACACTGCCCCAGACTGACCTGGTATATAATCTGTGTTTTGTTTTGTTTTTGCCTAGAAGTAAAAGAAACATAAATTGAAATCCCCCAACTATCAAATCCTGAAACCAATCTTCAATTTGCTAAAATTCATACTGATTTTGAATTCTTTCCCTCTTGAGTTAAATTTCACTAATCCTTTCTTTTCACATTTTTACAGGCTTACCTGTACATTTTGTCCCGAGAAAGAGGAGAATAGCTACAATTAAAAGACAACATCTACTTCTCATCTGCTCCATCAGCATTTTAATTTCTCTCTGATGATTTAAGGAAGGAAGGAAGGAAGGAAGGAAGGAAGGAAGGAAGGAAGGAAGGAAGGAAGGAAGGAAGGGGGCAGAGGGAGAAAAGCTGATTCAGTTTCTAGCATCCTATATGTCCCAGAGTTTAGACTTTAAGCACATTCCTGCTTTAATTTGTAGTGGAGATTTCTGAACAAGTTTTAATCCTCAAGGGTGGATGTTGAAAAACTGTAGCATTTTTCCTCTTGTGGCTTAATTACTGGTAGGAATAACAAACGTACAGTTCCCAGAGTTGTCAACAATAATGGAATCCTTGAGCATTTGCCAAAGTTTTCATTTTCACAGAGAAGTAGAAATGGAGGAAAGTTCCACCTCGATAAACTCATTAGTCATTTCTATGCCAATTTAGATATTGTTCCTGGCCTATCATAAGTTTGAAGGTATGTAAGAAAGGAAAGCTGACATAAGAGGAGTGGAGAGGGTAGAATCTCTCTTCCAAAATACTGTCAAAGGGCAGAGAAAGCTCGTACCAGTGGAAATGGACAGTCCATTAGCCATCTCAATGTGCATATAAAACCAATGAGTCGTAGCACAGGCAAGAATTTCCAGATCCACATTCTCCACTTGCGTAAGAATTTGTACAAAGGAATTTGCAAGTGGTTTGGCAAAGTAATCTGGGAAGAATAGATTTAGAACTCAGCATGATATTCTACCTCAGCAGAACTAAAATATTCCCTTCAAAATTACAAATTTCAACAGTATCACTAAACTGCAGAAATCAATGCAATTTTTAAAGCAAAGTTCCTGGCTCCATAGCTGTGGAATGTCTTGACCCAGCCTTTTTAGTAAGCCTTACCTAAGCACATTCAAGAGTCTCATTATGCATAAGACACTCTTGCACGGCTTGGGAATTCAGTGTTCTAAGTTAAGAAAAAAAGTTGGAGATGGAGGAGGTTGTGTTAGGTCCGATCTTTTAAGCCATAGAAGGAATTGTTGTGCTCCTTTTAGCTAATAGAAAAGATTTTGCTCTCCCACTTCACACCAGGGCCATCCATCTCTGCAAACTGTCCAACTTCAGCTTAAATGTATCCCATTTGTCTTTTCTGTCCTTGTGCTGTGCTTTCAGTGGCCTATTAATGTGAATCTAACGGACTTATTTCACCATAGGGATCTTTCTAAAAATCTAAACTAGGCAAAAAAAAAAAAGAGAGAGACAATGAGAAAAGCATTTATAGAGGAAGAACAGAGGTGCTTAAATACATATGTAACTAAGTGAAAGGATCCTTCCTTATGGTTCAGGTTTGGACCAAATCAGTCACCCACTTTAAATTTGTCACTTTCCACCTGCAGTTATCATCTATGTTCACACTCTTCTTAGCTTTTTCCTGCAGGCGCAGGGTCCGCTTTTTGGATCATTGTACACCACTTTGTACAGTCAGTTGTGTCTCCAGGGTACAGAAATGCAGCTTGCATATCTTTGCTGATGGTGTCTTGCCATCTCTGTTTTGGATGCCTACAAGGTCACCAGCCATTGACTTCTAGTTGGTAGACAGTCTTGGCCATGGTGAAAGGTGCTGCTCTCTGGACATGCCTATACCAGTAGAGCCAGCCTTCTCTCATCTTCTCTATAATTGGTGCCACACCAAAACGTTGTCAAATGGTGTCATTTGTGATGTGATCAAGAAGGGAGATGCCCAATATCCAACAGAGCATTCACATTTTCCATGGCATGGAAATAGCTTTCGGTCCCTTTTGTTGCTGCCCAACATTCAGTGCCGTACAGTGCAACAGGGCAGATGGTTGTCTTTTAAATCTTAGATTTAAGACAAGTTGCATTCGTCTGTCACATAACAACGGTGCGTTCTCACCAACACATCCAGGCTGCATTCACTCTTGTTCACACCTCACCATTGATGTCACCATTGCCTTGGAGATGGGATCCCAGGTACCAAAAAATATCCACCTTCTTAAGGTTTCCTATCATCTATGTCCACACTGCTCACTTCTAATAAATAAATAAATTCTCACATCTCCTCTTAAGGCAAAAAAGTCAGAATTGTTTCTCATATGATAAGAGAAGCTAAAATGGATGCAGACTGTTTGGAACCAAGCATCTTGTTCAGGTATCCAATGATATATTAGGGGTAGCTAATGTGTGTTTTAGGACAGATGGGTGTTTGAGGACCTAAAAACAATCCTTTTTAATCCCACCAGTTCTTGCTTTCTTGTTTATGTATTTGTGTATGTGGTGTGTATGTGTGTGTATTTATACATAGAACTATGGAGAAGAGCACAGAGATTAAAATATAGGGAAAATTTGAGGGGGTTTAAAAAATTATTTCAACTCCTATGAACTTTCACCAGTCAATTTATCATTTTGAACTGAATCTCCAGATCAAAGCTCAGCTGGAAATATCTAGTATTTTGTGTCTTTTTCACAAAATATCTAGTATTTTGTCTCCTTTTGTGTCCTTTGTGTATCGAAAGTAACTTTCCCTGAATAATCACCTAATTCTTTCCTACACAGTACCTTCACAATCTTGTGTTCTTTCAGGACATAGCATTCTCTTCTTCTTTAGAAGAAGATGCTTTGTTGTATTTTGAGATAAAGCACAATAAAATACATACCATTTTCTAAAATGTTTGATTCAGGCTTATTTGGAGGCTGCTATATAACATACTCATTCACTGATCAGTGCAATTTTCCTCTAATGGGTTTCTAACTCACCACCCCACCCCATTACGTTTAATTAACAAACACTTATCAAGCATTTTGGTCTATTTAGAAAGGAGAATAGTTACATGCTGAACTTCAGTTTTATAATCCTTAACTCAAATATTTCTAGAATAATGCAGGCTTTCTGTTTATCACAGCAGTGGATTTTCATAGAAATTACACTTGATCTTACACAAAAGGTTGATAGGGATGAAACTGAAATGCTTGACAGCAAAAAGAAAAAGGAAACAAAAATCATCTACAAAAAGTCTAAAGCTGAGGTGAAAAACATCCAACTCACAGACTGAGTCTTAACTTTTTTGACAATTGAATTCCAGCCCAGAAACATTTTCTTACTTTCACAAGACTCTGCTTTACAGCTCTCTTGCTGTAAAGCTGATAGAATGGGGAGAGTTGCAGTGGGAATTGTATTCCATCCATTTCTGCAGTGTTTTTATGCCACAAAACAGCACATATTCAGTTCTCTGAAATGTGCTCCAGACTTCCTCTGGGCTTCTGGGCACTTCCTGACATGTCACAATTCAAGGAATACATTAGAGATAGTTGTTGATCTCCATAGTTTGCTTCAGAAAATTACAGGATGTGGACTTTTTTCATCATCTCTCAATAGAGTCTATAGAATATTTATAAGTTTCTTTGCTAGAATATTTAGAATTTTTGTATCTCAAAACAAACCCTGGATGAGTTTGCATTGCTTAAAATGTTCTGCACCTCATGAGTAGCAGTTACTTAGTATTTGTTTAATATCCAGCTCTGCAGTCAATGTGAGTATAGTAGGCTTGTTTCTAATTGGGAATTAAGCTGTTTCTTTTGTAAATAAATGTGCACAGAATGTATGGCTTTAATTTCTTGAGTAACAAAACTGAGTGAACTTGATTCTAAGTGCCCTGGAATATTAATAGTTCATCACCTCTCCCTAGTCCCAAAACAGAAATAATAGGAGCCTATTACTATTCCCATCTGCATTTTCATCCAACATTTGCCAAGAGAGTCTTCTAAAGTTTTAATCCCAGGGTCATGTATTTAATGAGTAACTCTGATGACTACAATCTTTCAAAGAGGAATAGTTGTCCTCTTAATTAGAAATCCTGAGTATTTGGGAAGCTGAATCAAATGAATAAAATGCACATAACCCAAAGTGACATTGGGTATGCATGAATTATTCATAGTAGAGATAGTTGCCATATTTGTGTTTCTTGTCTACAGATCCATATGGAATATATGGACAATTTTAGCAAACACACAGAAAGCATCACAGCTCAACACATGATGTGAAAATACTGTAAGTTTAGATTATACTTGGAGAGCATATTGTTTAACAACTCGATATTTTGTTGCCTTCTTTGTATGTGAGAATGTCTACAAATTTAAGAATCATCATTATTCTAAAATGCATCTCACAGAGCAAAGCATAATTTACAATACAATACAATAGCAAGGGGCCTTGGAGGTCTTCTAGTCCAATCCCCTGCCTAGGCAGGAAACCCTATACCATTTCAGACAAATGGCTATCCAACAT
>JAPKID020005488.1:0-10847 GCA_026931265.2 Tropidonophis doriae | reverse complement strand
CCCCCTTGCCCCCGAAGGCACCGCAAGAAGAAACAGCGGCGGGTGTGTCGAGGACACGACCGTCGCTGCCGGATACCGGAAGCGATCTCTCGTTAAAATGGCTTTTTTTAGCCAAACTATTGAAGTAGTGAGAGTTAATTTAAAAGTTTAAGGTATATACAGTATATAAAATAATTGAGAGTTTTCATTTATTAAAACAACATTGTCATGATTTCTCAAAAATCAAAACATTCAATTTTATTCAAACTCAATAAGCTCTACTTAAGAAATTGCATCACGTCCCTTAAGGTTATAAGTCAAAGTTTGCATTGTGCCATGTTCTTGAATTCTTAACGATTATGATTACTGAATTTTGGCAACTAGAGAATGATATGCTGCTCCCATTTCCACAGAAAGAAGCCAAGTTCTCTCCTGTTGACAGTTGCCACGACGCAAACAATACAATTTCTTGCAAAATTGCTTGGAAATTCACCACAGCAAACTATCCAGATCCATGAGATGCCTGGTACAGACTATCTACATTTAAGTGTCTATTGGACAGTCCTTTAAAAGTGCTTGCCAGAGTTAGAAGATGGCTAATCTCATTGTTTCCAGTGCTTAAACTTGAGGAAAACTATAGTCTTGCATCTCCTCATGGGTACCTATGTGTGTGATCTCTCATTTTCTCCCTTTCCAGAATGGTTCCCAGGAGCCAGTCTGCTCACCAGTTCCATGGTCTTGGCTGAGGCTATTGGCTCTGCTTTTGCAGAGCCAATTTTAGTTTGTCATACTTCCATCAGAAGTCTGCACTGTTAATCTAAAATCTAAGGTCACCAACAACTTGACAATAAGGATGCAGGGTTGGATCCACCACATGGAAATAGGAACTGACAGTATAATATTGAGCCTCCTTTCCCTAGAACAGTCTGCCTACTATCCCACACTGTTTCAGCTCTGACCCATAATAACAGTGATCTGTCTACTTCCCCCAGTTAGATGGAAACTATCTCAAAATTCTCCTCAATTGCTATTGTAATTCTCAATAATATTAATTCTTCTTGCCAACCAAAAAAACTCCCATTGTCTAACACATTTAGAACAAAACAAAACCCATTTAAAACCAGCTATTTCTACTCCACGTATTTAACTTTTCATTTTTTTTCCAGTGGGATATTTGCAAGTTCACTGCCAGTTCCTACTGAAAAAAGTTAAAAATGTTTGCACACCATTTGCAAGAGTATTCTTACTGTAGCCACATTTTTGAAGAGGCTTTTAAAAGTCAAGAATCTGCTCAAATTGTCTACAATCCATATTAATATTTTTTAAAAGTATTAGAGAATTGCAAAATATATTATTTTACTATAAGCACTTATTGAAATAACCTAATTTTTCTAGATACTGCAAAGATTAAAAAGATGGAGAAGGCAGGGAAATTTCTAAACTATAAAAAGAATTCATCTATCCAAGGTAATAATAACAAGCAAATTTAATGTTAAACAAAGATCATCTGGTTTATCCAACTCTGACTATTATTAATACATTCCAAAAAGCAACGTGCAAAGTGCTTGGACAAACATGTTAGCTGTTGGCTTTTGTTTCTATGATCTGTTGCTAAAGCAATAATTTGCTAAAAATATATTCTGTCAAACAATTACATTGCTTTAAGCAGAGGGGAGGGGAAGGCACAGGAGGGCAGGGCAGGTGAGAAGAGAGGAGAGGAGAAGAGAGGGGAGGAGAGGAGAAGAGAGGCAAGGAAAGGAAAAAGGATAAGGGAAAGGAAAGGGGAGGGGAAAGGAAAAGAGATGGGAAGGAAAGTAAAGTAAAAGAAAGGTAAGAGGAAAAGAAAGGGGAAAAGAACTTATGAATATTCCTCGCAGATCACAGAAAAGAAAAATAGCTTGAACTGCCAAAATGGAGAAGAAATCAACAGAAATAAAACAATGAAATATAAAATTACAAACTTCAATTTCTCCCTAGAATTTTATACATTATTTCTACCCAATTCAAGGAAGAGTGGTACTTGATGTATAATGGTATAATGGTACTTGATGACTGTTAGAGCACATGTATTTCTTAATGTGTATTCTATTTTCTTATGTTTGCTTTGCATTGCCAATAAAATGGATGGTTTGCCATTTATCCTGAACGTACCACAACTGAGAGTCAGTGCAACTGCTAAATACTAAAGGTTTTGATTACTATTTCATGGTTTTGTTGATATACCATGTTTAAGCTAATCAAACATTATCTTGGTGGCAGTTCCTTCTTAGTGGGTTCTAGTAACAAAACAATTTTGATAACTGCTTTGAAACCTGCTGTTTTGGGGAATAGAATGCTCACTTATTTCCCCCAGGCCTATGCATGTATCCTAAAACCATTGTCCCAGGTGAGGTTTATTGCATCAGTAGTCAAACAGGCAGCAGAGGGTAAGGCTTTGACAATGTAGTCAACCAACAGGAAAAAGGTGTGTTTATTGGCTACCAGGACTCTACAGTAAATTCTGTAATGGACAGCTTCAATTTTTTTCCCCAGTTTCCCCTGCTCTTTATAAACTGTCCTATGGCTTCCAGTTAAGCAACATTTAGTTTATTTACAGTGACATATATACATTGCATTCAATCCTCAGTCTGCTTTTTCTAGTAGAAGGCTGTATTTCTCAGCTCCTTTGTTTAAGACACGAATTATATGTAACCCCCAAAAATAAATCTTACTGCTTTCTATAACACTGCAGTACAGATGTCCAATAATCTCTCATGGTATTTGAGCAGCATTTTGACCTAATAAATGATATACATAAACTGGTTTTTACAATGTGTAGTTTCAGATCATTCTGTTCTAGAATTCACTTGAGAACAATAACGGGTGGAGGTACAACTTGATCTTGGAATTTTTGTCAGTTGGTTACCTTATCTCACAACCCATCTCTAGAAGTTCTTGTGGACTAGGCACAAATGTCTTCTATCATTCAGAATAGTTTCATTCACTTATCGTTTAAATGTTTATTTTTATAATTCCATTATTTTTATTCTTGTTTATTGCCCATAGTTCTGGTTTTCAAACCTGCTGGTACTTGCAATCTATACAAATCCAATCTATGAAAATACAGCCCATGACAACTAAATAATTACAACCTCTTATATCAAAAACATTAGCTCTAATTATCTTCAAGATTCTATCTGGTATTGTTGTACTTATCACATTTTTCTTCTGATGAGAAACTTAATTTTGTGGGGAAAAACGAAACCTACTATAATCTGTTCAAGATTTTGACTCATCTATGGCGAAAAAGAGATATTCTTGCCCATTCTGTGCATTTGGAGCTGCCTAAATGATTTTTCCCTGAGTACGTCTTGTTGCATCTCAGCTGGAATAACAACTCTGTTGCCATAGAGAATTAGTCCCTGTGATACCATAAATCTTCTCTCTTCAAAGAAACATTAATAGATTGAGTGTGGCAGGCAAAATGTTTGCATGTGACAGCCAACAAATGTGTATAAAGTTGAACATTGTTTATAGTCTTGGATAAGAAGCAATAATGTGTGTACACACTGAAGAAATCTATTAGAAACATGGTAAAGCCTACCATATTTTTATGCTTAGTACCTTTCCATTTCTGCTAAAGCAGTGTTTTTCAAACTTTCCATAATCATAGATTACTAAATAAAACTTTAACAAATGTGGGACTATCCAATTAAATTAACATCTCCAGCCTACATGTTTATCTTTAAAAGCATTGAAATTCCTGTTCATTTTCCTTACAGCAAATAATATAACTATATTAAATGACAATTATTTGTGCATGCCTTCCCATATTATTTCATTTCAAAATATCTTTTAAATATTTCTTAGAAAAAAAACATTTATTTAACAATTGTGGTCAGTACTGGATAAATAAATAAGGTCTGATTTAACCAGCTGATTGGTGATGAATGGAAAGAAAAGCAGCTAAGATACTGAGTAGGCACTAAGCAATTAAAGTAAGGAAACTCCAGTTCTAAATTTTGGTGGACTCTGAGGACTACCAGATGTCAGTTGGAACAGAATAGAATAGAATAGAATAGAATAGAATAGAATAGAATAGAATAGAATAGAACAAGGGTTTTAGCACAAGGGTATGTAATTTAATTTTCTTTTAATATAGAGCTTTGTATTTTTGTATATGTATTTTTAATATTTCCTTGTGCGCCGCCCCGAGTCCCTAGGGAGATGGGTGCCAGATATAAATGTAATAAAATAAAAAAAATAAAATTAATAAATTTGTTTTGACTATTTATTATTGCCTCTTTTATTGTTGTATCTGCTTAAAATTGCTTGAATCTGAACCTATTGGGAAGCTCACTCAATACATCTCTTCATTTAAACAAACCTGTAGATGAACATTTTGGAGATATTTTCAGGTTGGTTATTCATCTCCTTAATTGTCATGTCTCCAGTCCACAATTCAATAATATTATGTAAATGTGGGACTTTTTGCACGGCCTTGCATTGAACCAAATGATAATATATACATGACAATATTATTCTTGTCATTTTAATTAAACTAAATTAGCTGATAGACATATCCCAGTGCTCTTTTATGCTGATGAGATGCTGGTTCAGTGTCTACTGCAGAAATGAAGACAGTCCTTAAATCCTTCTGTCTATATTGCAAAAATGAAAAACTGCTGATAAACTATCAGAAACCAAATCCATGAACTTTGTTAAGAAACCTAAAATTGAATTTTGAGTTATTAATGATAACAAAACAAAACAGATTGCTCTAATTATTTAATTATTTGGGAATTTCTTTTCATTCAATTTGAGAGACCCACATCAGACATATATAGTATAATGGTTCATAGGAATCCCATGGCTATTTTGATTTTCTATTTCTCTAAGAACAAGTACATTCCAGTTGCCTTAAAAGTATTTGAGGCAAAATTAATGGAACATATATTGTTTTGTGTCATCTCCTTAATTTATATCAAACACAATGGTATGATTAATACTGGATGATGAATCCAGACCAATACTCTACATCATGATTTTTTTAAACACATGGTTTAGCAGGAACAAATAATTGTCAGTGAAATTTATTTATTTATTTATTAGTTATTACTCCCAATGAGTCCAGGCAGCCGTCAGTGTACCAAAATAGTACACCAGAACCATACTCAGGCAAAAAAATATGAAAAGGAAAAGGAAGGAAAAAGGAAAGGAAAGGAAAAAGGAAAGTAGAAGAGAGGAGAAGAGAGGAAAGGAGAGGACAAATGGTAAACTTGGCAAACTCCAAGACATTTGTCAGCCCCACTAGGTAGGCAAGGTTAAAAAATCAATTTTATAGGAAGACTACTTTTAAAAAGATTGTCTATAATAATAGAATCTTGCACAGACGTGCAAGAGTGTTTTCTACCACCTTGTCTTTCTTATAGTTCAGTGAATTAGGGTGATGTCAATCTGATCGGCTTCTGAATGTTACTTGGACATTTTGAAGTGAAAAAATGCTTTAGCTCTTTTATCTAGATAGTGATGACAGCATTTCTCCTCAACCTTCTTACATCAATATCCCACCAATTATTCTCATATATCATTAAACTTTACTTCTTTAATTGAAGGAAACCAGCTGAAGGAAATCAGCTAAAATTTACCAGACAGATGCCATCAAATAACTGGGTCTTTTGTAATGCTTTTTCAAACTATTTTTGCAATCTTGCAATTGCTGCAAATATGTGGAATTTTGCTTTCAGGCAGCATGTCACCACTCTGCAATAACAGAGAACAGAATGAAGATTACATGAAGTGCTAATGGGCAGCAGCTGCTTCTGCTCCTAGCCTGGAGCCTCCTGGCCAACTTGCTACAACTGTGGCTAGCTTTGTCATCCGATTGATGGCAGGTGTCAGTTAGGTCTGACACTAGCATTCTCTGAGACCAGATCCTGATCAAAACTTAGTTCCATGCTTTCCTCTGCCAACTCAGATTCACCCTCCTCCTCTGAACCAGCATCTAGAGAGGGATCTGGAGGCAGATCCAGGACAATGAATGCCTTATGATTTTTAAAAAGAATTGACAAAATAACATTGCAATCAGAATAATCAGTCCTCTGACCAATAAGCTCTCAACATCACAGCAATCCCATCATTAAAGTATTGTAAGATCTTTTTTGGAGTTGATAATTAAATTGCATCACAAAACAAAAAAGTGATTAATTCAATAAGAAGCTTCTTCAGCTTATCTGAGAGCTGAAGAAGCTTCTTGGATGAGAAGTGAACCATCTTCAAAGAAAAAAACACCAAAGTATCAAATTAAAAGAAATTATTCACTTAATGCACCTGTTATCTCATGAAATATTATGCAATAAATTTATTCAAGATTTGAGATGTCAGTTGCCTTTTGAAAAAGCATTTTTGGGACTCTGGGTCATTTTGTTAACAAAACAAAAGTTTAACTGATAATGTCTTGTGTTATGTCTCTTGCGGAGACAATAAACACGACATGATTGCTTGGAACAAGAACGGTTTATTAACACGGAACTGCAATAACAAGAACACCCCAGGAGACTATATAGTAGCTGTCAGAAAGGTAACCAATCAGCTGCCTGTATTTCTCTTACCGAGGGGCAGTCCTGCCAGAGTCAATCAGATCAACTTCCTAGTTCTTAACGTGTGCTAGGCATGTGTCCAAGGATGTAACATCTTGTATCCCTCTTTTGAGTGAATTATGAAAGGAAAAATGATTAGATGCCCCCCTTTATTTAATCACCCTATATAAAATAATTAACATAAAAATACTTACTAATTAAGAAGCATCAGTTACCACAACTAAGCTTATTTATGCAAAAATGAATTTACAATCCAAATTATGTCCTGAATTATACAAAACTAAACGAGCAATCATTGAGTTAATAATAAATGTAATCAAATAAGCCTGCCTCAATACCTTGCTTAATATATCCATATTTGCCTGTAAAAAAGTGAATTTTGTATAAATTATGTCTCTATTTTATCCTAAATCTCAACACCTCTTATTTGAAGTGGGTAATTGAGAGGTATTTTCATTGTACCAAGCAATTTTGAGGTAAAATTCCTAAAGAATATGATACTTGTGCTCCAAATCACAAATGTATTTGTTTCCATTCACATCTATAACAAACTATGATTTATGTAACCTTTTTTCCCCTTGTTTGCTTTCCTACTTTGAAACCATGCACCTGATATATGTAAATTGTGGTTGTAAATCAAAGACTACTTGTATATTGCCTCCCCAAAAGTGAAATAATTTAACAGGACCAGGTCCCAGAGCTGCTTGTTCAGGAAGCAACTGAACTTCCTTGTTTTTTTTCCTTTTGAAGTCGTTTTGCTTCTCATCTGAGAAGCTTCTTCAGCTCTGACAGGACAGTGAGGAATGGAAGGATTTATTTTCCTTGAAGACAGCTGGTAATCTGCAGCCTTTAGGAAGGTCCTCAGGGCCACCTGAGTAGTGCTCCTTGTTCCTGTAGTCTGCATTTCCCCCCCCCTTTGGAAATCCATTCCTACTCTCACACTATTCAAAGGGTGTTCATCCCAACCCCACATTTGGGACAACCATGATCTGAATGATTGAGAATCAATCATGAGAATGATTGAGTTTTATCTGGACCAGGATTTTAGAAAAAGAGATTCAGTTCAATATAAATATATTTTGAGGTTTTTTTGTTTTTTTCTTTTAAAAGGTAATTGCAATCATCTGGAAGTAACTTCAAGATAATCCAGTATGAAGAGGTAGAAAGTATAGAACATATAGAAAGAGAAAAAAAAGACATAAAAGTTATAGCTGAGAGTGCAGGTACTTTGTGTAATCTAGTATCATCCTGTAGATTTTATTTTCTTGGAGGAGGGGACATTATTCTTCCAAAGTAATAAATTCCAAACAGAAGAAACAAATCAGGCAGAAATAATCAGTGGTGGGTTACTACTGGTTCGGCCCAGTTTAGCTGAACTGATAGCAGTATGGTGGCCTAGGTCACTGGAACCGGCAGTGACCCAGGCCTGCCATGCCTCCAAACTGGTTCCCCGGTCGCTGCTGTTGCTGCCGCCATCTTTTGTTTTTTTAGTTCTGTGCATGCCAGCAGTATAGCTGGCTGGAACTCACCCCTCGAAATGATTAATGGAGAAATCTTTTTTGAGGCTATCAATTTGATTGTAAATGAACGCTTTATAGAAAGCTAGATAATCAATAGCAAGTTATCTCAATGGATCACTTAATTGAAATGCCTGGGGAAGACTCTTGAGAGACATATGTTTATTGCGGAGAATCTTCGTGTTAGGTTTAATAATTGCTGGATATCTATGAGTTTGAAAATTACTTGTGGCAAGTAAATTTCATAATGACATCAGTCTCTTGTACAAAGCAATATGCATTTATTGGCAGGGTCTCCAAGTGTTTCAGACTTCAAAAGATACTGATAGTATATTTTTGTAATCTATTTCCCCCCACAAGATGGAGCTTCTGGTAGCAAGACTGATAGCTGGACAAAATCTATTGGAAATGTGTTTCCTTCCTATAACAACCACCGTGAAAATGTCATTCATTAGATCAAATGGGAGATATAAAGCAGTCCTGGTGATTCATTTTGGATTAGACTATTGATTCTAAATTCATTTTGATTCTAAATTCACTTTGAATAATAATTTTGGGATTTCTAATTATAACTGATCCAATGGAGAAGACGATTGCATGGTTTCCTGATTATGTTCTTATTTTTGTTTATTTGCTGAACTGAAAAAAAATGTTAGCTGCAGAGAAAGAAAATGAGACAGGCATCACAGAATTTATCTTCATAGGTTTGGGAACTCCTGGTGAATTACAGCCTTTTCTTTTCATGCTTTTCTTGTTGATTTATCTTGTGACAGTAACTGGGAATCTTCTCATCATTGTGTTAGTTGTAGCTGACCAACACCTTCACAGCCCCATGTACTTCTTCCTGGGGAATTTGTCTTGCCTTGAAACCTGTTATTCCACAACTATCTTGCCAAAAATGCTGACCACTTTGTTTACTGGAGACAGAACAATAACTGTAAGATGTTGCCTAACCCAATATTTTTTCTTTGGCTGTTGCATAGCTATAGAAACATTTCTTCTGGCAGCAATGTCTTATGACCGTTACTTGGCAATATGCAGACCTTTATTTTATGCTTCTATTATGAACAGGAAGTTTTGTTTCCAGCTTATGGCTGGAGCATGGATAAATGGTTTGATAGTTAATACCATTGTTGTATTTCTGCTAGCCCAACTTTCTTTCTGCGGATCTAATATAATAGATCATTACATTTGTGACTTAACTCCACTGGAAAAACTGACTTGCAGGGACCCGACACTATTTAAACTTATTGTTCTTCTCTTGTCCTTCATTTTTACTATCCCTCCATTTTTACTGACCTTCAGTTCTTACATTTGCATCATTGGAAGCATCATAACAATTCAATCTACTATTGGAAGGCAAAAAGCTTTTTCAACCTGCTCCTCTCATCTCACGGTGGTTTGTCTTTTTTATGGCACATTAATCATTGTCTACATGTTCCGAGATACTCCCACTATCAAACATCTCAGTAAAATCTTCTCCATTTTTTACACACTCTTAACTCCTCTGGCCAATCCTCTCATCTACACTTTAAGAAATAAAGAAGTCCATAATTCCTTAAGGCGAATTCTTATGAAATGTTCACTTGCTTTAAGAAAATATCCATAGAATTCTTTCCTTGCCTTTGTTGATGAATGTAGCTGCTAAAACAGATGCAAGCATGTTTTTGCAATCAAAGCTGCTAATCTTGATTTGAGCACAGCAAAGAAGCTATCTACTGTCTATTCTCCGATGAAGTTTTATAATTGTTACATTGAGCTTTACACATTGACTTCTCTTTGCAGTTTGACAATACATTTCTCAGATATCCATAAATAAGCAATTTGGTGTTTCAGAATTTTAATATGAATTTGCCTTATATTATTAGCTAAATATAATGATTAGTTTTGCAACAACAGCATCAATAACAGGGTAACCACACCAGACATTTCATTACATTTGCCTACAATACATCATGCACAGAGATGAGTTCCTCCGGATTTGGCCAAACCGGTAGTGGTATTATGGCCTAAGTTGCAGAACCAGCAGTGACCCAGGGTAGCCATGCCCCCCCCAAATCAGTTCCCCCCCCTGCTATGATTGCTGGCATGTTGTTTAGTAGCGCATAGTTCACTGTAAATTGTTTTGTGCATGCGCACGCAAAGCAAATCGGTAGTAAAACTGGGAGCAACCCATCTCTGATCACGCATCATGGCAGATGCCATCATCTACTCATTGGTTTTTAAGGGGGCTAAATGCTTATAACTTTTGCAAATTCGCAGATGTAAACGAGGAGAGAGATCAACTTATTTCAATTTTAAAAAACATTTTGTACAATATATTTTATTACAATCATTAGAAGTAATTGTGTTGGCGATACACAGAACAGGCACATTTCTAAAGTTAGCAAACTATTGTACATATTCTTCAAGTTGAATTCCAAATGAAGATATTGTTGGAATTAGGTTTTTCTTCCAGTGTTTATTGTCACTACTGTAGGCATATATCTAATTTAGTTATTAGGTTTCTTGTTAATTATTTTAGAGATTATTTCTAATAAAAAAGACTATATTCCAAATTTAAATTCCAAAATATTCTTTATTATACTATGTAGTATAATACAGGATATTTTGGAATTTAAATTTGCATTATTTTTACTTATATACTACATATATAAGTTCCTGGAGAACAAGGGTATCCATGGCTATCATTTTGTATGCCTAAGGACACCCTCCGGGTTGGAGAGATAGGCAGGATATTTCTCAATGCCATTTGCAGGGAATCATAAGCAGG